>JAWPHD010011059.1:0-87295 GCA_037043455.1 Cyrtodaria siliqua | reverse complement strand
TTTAAGTTTACCTTTAATCAAAGTTGTCAAGTGTCCCTTAAATCCAATTTCACTTCAAGTCTTTCCTGGTGTATTAATTCATTATAGTCCAAATATTCAAATAATCCAACAATCCAATGTCACTAGATAAGCACAACATATCCTCTCACAGTATATATTTAATTCAAATATCAGGAGACTAAATCATGATACTAAAGCAAATACAAAAGTTTATCTTGTCGCGCCCTAATGGTGTAGTATCTTGTTGCTTTGGCTTCTGCCTAGTCACTAAGTACTTTCTTTGTGGCTTTCTAGTAAAATTTATTTTTGTATTAATGTATACACGATCATCTTTGTGTTTTACTTATATTGCCTAGTAATGCTGCCTTATTGGTTAGAGAATAGTTCATGGCGGCGATTTCTTTATTTACACTGTCCTGTTTTATTATGATGACGATAGGGGAAGTGTGAGGTTTGATGCACCCTAGAACCTGGTTTAAACCCACCAGCGGCATTTTTGCTATTGATCGTTCCAAGGCGGTAGCCCTATTGTCAACCCTTTGTGAGTTTTTAACGTCATATGCCTTTTTTGTTATTAACACTGCTATTCATGTTAAAACAACAATTATAAAGATGAAAAAAGGCAAGATATGACAACACAAACACAAAGTGGTTGACAATAGGGCTACCGCATTGGAACGGTCACTGGCAAAAAGTGCCGCTGGGAGTTTAAACCAGTTTGTCACGCCAATATTTTATTAAGTTTATCAACAATGTAATCTGAAATCAATTTTCTTTCAGATTACATTGTTGATATACTGAATACAATATTGGTATGTGTTTCGGTGATTTCCAGTTTTTAGTATTAATGTTATTTTCAAAAAACCTGGATGACCGATTATAAAAGTTGAGTAGTGTATATATGAATAAAAAAACTAAAGCTTAGAAAGCCACAAGTCAAGTACTAATAAAACCTCATATAAAACACTAGCTGGCACAAGTACATTTCTTACGTTATTTTCGAGAAACTCAATTGATTAGTACTAAATTCCACGAAAAACTGACAATAGAATACAGGTGGGCTTTAAACCCGAATCATATTTTGCTGATGTACTTATACATGTACATGACACATTTACTGTTTCAGCTACTAATAAAACAGTTATCTGAATTATTTATCGTGTTTTGACAAAAAATATTTTTAAAGTCTCATATACGTACGAATATGTGTAAAAATCAAAGGATAGTATGCAACTTGTGTTATTTATTAAAATGTCCGATGTCTATCCTTTTATGAAACATATTTATATTTTACTTGTTAAGTACCACACACATATATATAGTATATATATATTTTTGCATGTTTTACTTTATAGAAATCGTCCAGGGCGACGATTTAATATTTATATATAAAGGCATTTTGAAAAACAGTTCTTTGGACGGTTATTTTTGTTGATGTGGTTGTTATTTTTGTAGTTGTTTTTGATTACTGAATGTAACACACTATTAGATGATAAATAGTACCTGTGTTGCAAAGGTATTTTTGAATACAGTTGTATCATACACCCACTCATGGCATTCGTCCCGTTGTTTATCTGCCACATTTGCATTACTACTGTCGTAACTTGTGGCATATAAATGACAGCGATCATACACACGGCCACCTGAGCTGTCGGCTGGTCTTGTTGCATTAATAAGGCTTTCATGTAATGGGCCTTGCACCACGAATGTGTCATTGTCTATGCCTGGTATTTTGCATCTGAAAAAAAAAGACTATCGAGATATAAACTAATTAGTTGAGAATAATGTCAACTAGGATTATAAAATAGTTCTAATTTTAATTGAAATACAAATACAATGCAAATACGTGGGGTGATCCAAAGTTGAATAGACCTTTGCTATAAACTCTGTATTATTAAATAGGAAAATAAAAAAAAAAATACGTCAATTGAATTAACAGAATACCGCGCTATCATTACGTTTGATGCTAACTTTTGTGGGAAATTAGGGAAAAACACCAACATAAATGCAGTAGATGATGGAGAGAACTTATATAAAGCCAACGGTTTCTCGTGCTTTAGTTTTGAAATGGCACCGGCGCTTCACAAATGGAAGAGAATGATCTAACGGTGTTCTGTTAATTCATTTTAAGTCACTTTATTCATAAAGCAGTTAAGTAACTATTACTGGTGACGGATTCGACATCAACTTTGAACGTTCATTTTGTATTGACGTCATTGTGGTAGCATTCGAAATACGTTTAATATAAAATAATGAGCATTTGAAATTTGAGTTTATATTTCAAAATCAAGCTAAATTTGGTATGCCCCGCTTTCGAGTTAATCGGTTACTACGATAACGGATACAAAGCCTTTGTATACATTTAATTATAAACTGATATCAACTTCCTATAGATGATATACTGCTTACGTAATAATGTGTATACAAGTGGTGGTAACTTTCTAATAATAAAGACTGTAATTCTGGATCACCTCTCGTACATGCGTTTACATATGACGCATGTCCTTACAGATACACAGTCCCTATGTTAACTGGTAATAACTCATGAACATAAATAAAAAAAGTAAAAACGTCGATCAGGAAACGCAGCTTTCACAGAACACAGTAAACCAAGAAATACGCAAAACGACAAACATGAAAGGCATGTTAACAAATAATAAAGGCATATGACGTCACAAGCACAAAAAGGGTTGACAATAGGGCTACCGTATTGAAACGGTCAGTGGCAAAAAAATGCCCAGTCACGTGTGAAGTAGTTACAAATCGACGAACACCCTAAACATCTGTATATAAGGCAGAAATTGATGTGTAAAAATTCACATTTTTATTTAGCCTCCTTTAAATAGACGGATTCAAAATATATGTGATAAAATAAACGTTGCTCGAACCACAGCCTTGCACATTTAAGTTTTGAAGGATTTTAGCTGAACCGCTAGACCACGGCTATTTATTGGTATGTTGTTGCATTTTAACAATAGATAGGCATTATGTAATAACTAGCGCACATACACAAACTCATCAAGCGCTGGATATGGTTAATTGAGGGGAAAATTAGTTTCATATTGATATCATGGTGTATTACACCAGGCAATGTTCATTTACACGTGCGACAAGTTGGACTACATATTCATCTTGAGCTGCGTTTAAATATGTTAAGTTATTTCTTCCTCATAATAATTGATAATTAGTATACTATTTTATCAATTAGCGTTAAGGGGCATCCGTGGCCGAGTGGTGGTAAGAGTCTCTGACTTGAAATCACTTGCCCCTCTGCGCTGTAGGTTCGATCCCTCACGGGCCTAGGAATCTGTGAGGATGCTATCCAGCTGGCCTGCGGAACGTCGGCGGATCTACCCAGGTGCCCGCCCGTGCACTAAAATTGCCCGGAAGGGCACATATGGTCTTCCTCCATCATTGGAAGCCGGAAAGTCGCAATATGACCTCAGCTGTTGGTGCGACTATAAAATCCAATTCAGTTCAATTCAAATTAATTAGCGTTATAGTTCAGTGGATAGAGCACCTGACTTGAAATCAGAAAGTCTTTTGTTCGAGCCCCGAAAGAGGCTTTTTTTTCTGTAAAAAGTACTGTTACCTGTGTATAGGTACGATGTGCACTGGAGGATGTCTATACAGTAAATGATTTTCGCGCTATATTTGATCGCTTAAATACCCGATTTTGGCATGAGCTGGTGAACACGAAGTTATAAATAAGGACACGACTACACAGAAGCAATCGATTGGTATAGAGACTGTGTAGCTTTAAGTGTTTTAAACAAACAAACACATGTAAGATTGTTAACGCGATAACTTGAGTAAAAAGGTTCTGATACTCACAAAATTTGATTTGATGATTTGAATTTAAATAACAATAAGCATGAATGCATAATGTTCAAAGGACAATAATGATTTAAAACTGGTGTCACGCCAGCTAGAAAACATTTTAACTTTGGTAAAAGGTGTAGGTGATTTACTAGAATTTTATCTTAAATATATTGCATGTGAAGGTGATAAAAATGCGCTTGTTTATTTGACGAAATTATTTTTATTTAGATTGTTTGCCAAATTGATCTGGAGCTTTGCATCAATAACATTTAGGAAAGACTTCGTTTGACTCATGATTTAAAAGGTTAATGCCATTGGTTAATAAAAGGATATAAATCAAGTATTACATTTAATTCGTAAATTGTGTTTGACTTTCAAGATAATATTTTTGGTAGTAGTACATATATTAGATTAAGGTTCACAATGACATAACTGACGCAAGTGTTTTCGGTTCTTGAATATAAAAATACATTTAATTTTCTATAAAATAACATATATCATTAAAAATATGTAATTGATCGATTCTTTCTTAAGGAACTTTTCAGACTGTCTGCAATAGTTAAATATGAACAGGCTTATGGTTTATGGCATCGAGGCTCCACAACTCTTTGACGAGGTAAATATAATATCTTATTCTAACACGACTTTATGTCTTATTCTAACAATACTTTATAGATACGTTTTTTCATTTAAGGATTACATTGGCATATTAAAGTTTGTATGGTTACTGGTGAATGTGATACTTTATTGCATTGTCCGTGACTCCGGAACTGCTTAAATAGTGAGAATAGAGTAGGTATAAACGTCGAACAGGAAATGTAGAATTCATAAAACACAGCCAACAAAAACCACACATCTTCATCAGCATTATACTGTGCGCCGTGCATCAAATTCGGGGTTGGACCTAGTAAAGGCGTATGTACAGTTTTATACCTCCAATTCCAAGATCTCCATTTCATTCTTCCATTGCCTTACTTTATCACACGATAAACGTAAACGTTATCCAAATCAAATGCATGACTTACCTAAGTTTAGTAATCCGCTATATATCTAAATCCTGGTACCCTACGCATTTTCTGACCAACTTGCTGGTACCACCCACAAATGGTCCACCTAAATATAGATAAAACATACACAATTTCTTAGCAATTATCTGACAACCCTGCATTATGGATTACCTATGTTCTGGTAACCCGAGTATAAAAACACTGGAGATCATCAGAGCACCGAGAATTATTGAAGGTAAACACAGCAAAAAGTAAATTCTCTTCTGATATAGTCCGAACTCGCCAATATCGTTCAGTATATCGTCTAATGTTGTAATCATTGTGTTGTTGTTTGAAATATACACAGTAGCTGGTCCAGTTAGTTAAATGTGTGTTAAAGAAAATGTTAAAATATATGTGCATACATAAATAAAATAAACCGTCCTTTATCTGTCTCATCAATGTCAGACATAAAGTGTGAGGGTCTAACAGGAGGATATGAGAACACCAAAGCAAGTTTCTTTATGTAAAACAAAACAAACATGTATTGTTTACATTTGCTGTATTGAATATAATTTGTCTACTGCTTTTCAACAACATTGGACATTTAACATTTGTTATATTGTATATAATGTGTCTACTGCTTTTCAATAACATTGGACATTTATTTTACTATTTTTCAGATTATATTTAACTCGTACTTTTCAGATTGGGTTTTATTGTTCCCGATCCAGCAATACCTGTTTGAGCGATGTATTATGTATACACTGATAATCTATAATCATTAACAAGTAGTATCACATACAAGTTGACGGAGATGAACGCAACTTTATTACAGTCACGTACGAGATATTCGTAACTGACCTTACCACAGCTGTAAATCAAAATGTATTTGGTTTAAACGTATTTTATTTTTTCAATGGTTACAACATTTCATATATACATTGTACAATTATATTAAAGGATAGAATGAAAGCAAACTTCTTATAGAATTCTCCTCCTCCTAAATGTATTTGAACCAATCAAAACATAATATGATACCTTTGCCAAGCATTTAATTTAGCACGTGTTACTTGATTACAATACGACCCAAAGGCTTAGTTATGACTTAAGGTTAGTGAGAAGGAAGGAAGGAAGGAAGGAAGGAAGGACATACAGATGTACTTATAATAGAGTTTAAGGTCGATACAAATTTAATTCATTTTAAAAAATAAATAAAACAGTTCACGTTAATTGCGTATGCCCCGAATAAGTACCTTCGTAATCGCCTTAATTAATAATACGTGTTTACTAATCGCCGAGCATACCAATCTATATATTATTAAACAGTGTTTTGCGTTGACATTGCTTGGCTGTTTAGAACAAAAGCTATTTAAGAGGAGAGAGGTATATACATTTTTCAGACTGTAAAATGTTGGCTTTATGTTGTCATCAGACAAAGATAGGAATACATCAACAGATGAATGTTGACCTATATATGTACAAGTGTTATCAACTAAACCTATCGTGATATAAATACATATACTTACATTTATGAATTCAGCAGTAGTAATGTATATACATGATATAAGAAAACTGAAAACAATGTAGAAAACAAACGTTACTAGCGAGATATATAATAAAATAAAATGGACAGCACTTTTAGAATTCTGTTGAAAGAAATAATGTACTACGAAAAGTGGATTGCATATTATAAAATGTACATGTATCATCACCTTTCTTAAAAAAGCGATTTCATTGAATGTGAATAGAGGTTTAATTATACCTTGTTTTCCTAGGAAAGAAGCCCAATCAATTTAGGAATATGTTTAAAATATTAATATCTCTATGCTTACATTTTTAAGCATAATTTGACATTTCCCTTCTTCGCCAATGATTTTCCTGTTTCGATATTGTGTCGATAATCTTAGTTTAATTAATGCTAAAAAAATGCTAACGTGTTTAATCAATGTCTAAATATGTTTAAAAACGGAGGTTTGTGATAAGAATGTAAGTATTTGCTCGACTTAAACTGGTTAACTGTTCGTCGCAATTTCGAATAAACTCATTTTTAACGCTTTGCTTACAACTATTTTAAAAAATCAATATAGCCGAATCCTTATTAAATTCACAAATGATTAACACCATTTCTATGCCTCTGGAAAAAAATCGGGGGAGCATACAGTCAACGCTATGTCTGTCCGTATATCCGACTTTATCATTTGATGTTTGTCTATGATCTTTCTTGTCGTGCCCTTAATAGTTTATTCTCTTACTGCTCTGGCTTCTGCCAAGTCATTGAGTACCTTCATTGTGACTTTCTAGGCTATTGTTTTTTTGTATTATATTTACATGAGCATATTTGTGTTTTACTTATGATGCCTATAGATGCTGCCTTGTTGGTTAGAGATTAGATCATGGCGGGGATTCCTTTATTACACTGTCCTGTTTAAATGGGATAACAGTAGGGTAAGTGTGAGGTTTGGTGCACCCTAGAACCGGTTTAAACCCCCAGTGGCCTACTTTGCCACTGACCGTTTCAAGGCGGTATACCTATTGTCAACCCTTTTGTGTTTGTGATGTCGTTTGCATTTATTGCGTTTACCTTCTTGTTTGTCTGTTTGCGTGTTTGTTTCTGTGTTTTGTGGTTGACTGTCCTCCTTGAATGCTACTTTCCCTGTTCGATCTTTTTCAAAGATTTGGAAACGAAAGCAAGGGTACAACCGAATATATTTCGAGAGGACTGATCTCAAAAGACACGGACTGATCTCAAAAGGCACTGGAGGAATCCTAGTACCATATGAAGGAAAGGACTCACTTTGCGAAAAATGTGCGCTTTAATGGACACCCTTTGTCATTAATGTTTTGAAATTTAAACTAGCATTGTTAATGCTGTGTTGAAGCTGTCAAATGTCGCCCCGACTACAAACCAGTAGTTTATTACTTAATGCTACTTGTGGAAAATCAAGCCCAATATATTGGTTGTAATGTAGATTACCGCTTAAGACAGGACCAGGGGACATGAGAGTAGTTGCTCCTTATATTAACTCTCATAAAACGACTCAATAAAACTGAGTCTGCTACTTTTTCCTCTGTTTGTGTTTGTTGCTTCCAAGGGATCCCCTTTTCATGATTTATTGACGTTCACACTAGCGTTCGTTTAGTTCTGTGTGAATGCTGTTAAATGTCGCCTAGAATAATTAAGTACCAATATTAATTATTGGTGTTATAGGATCAGCAATCTCATTATGTGTGACTTTAAAGTAGAATACCGCTTAAATCGCTGGGACGTGAGAGGTGTTTTACCTATATAACCTCTCATGAACAGTCTCAATAAAAGTAGGTATGAACTTTTTGCTGCTTTTAATGGATCACCTTTTCAGTCTTTATTTAAAATTAACACCAGCGTTCGTTTTTAGTGCAGTATGGCTGAGCTTGTAAATGCGTATGCAATAACGTGTTTTATTGCAAACGTATTTACAATCTCCGTTTAATGTCAGTGTAACAGGTAACGTCAATATTCACCAATATTAACATGTAGTTAAATGATATATAGGGACCTATAGAAACCACAGCGTCCGAACGCAATGGCATCGTAGGTCCGCACTGTATTGCAAACAAGGACAAGTCATATAAGGTGTGTAATGGGTGCTCGTTCGTGATTGGCACCTTTTGTTCCTTTCAAGAAAGTATGTCTCGAGATGTAAACAGTGTTGATTTCATTGTGAAAATTCCCACTATGTAATGACAATATGTTTGTTTCAAATAAATGTTTTTGGTGAAAATTAAATGGTACAACCTATGTTATTGTTCTATTTTAAAATTTCGTATGCAATAAAGGGGTTATTAGATTTATATTGGGATATATGTACTTGTTCTCCTAAAGTCGCGCAATATTAATACGCGAAAGAACTCGTGCATATATCCCAATACAAATCAAATAACCTATAGGTATTTATTTGCCAGCGAGCTCAATAAGTTCGCTGAAATGTACATTTAAAACAACTTACCTCATTTATCCCTATTCACAAAGTCACTCATTTGAATGGTCGTACCTCAATCAAAACATTCCTATTCATTCAGCTGTGTTGGCTTCTCTAATCGTCATGCATTTCCGTATTTGTCCTAATTACTGTGCATGCAACTATAACCCCACAGTAAGGGCATTTCTGAATCATCAAATTGTTGTCATTTTACAGGAAAGTTGAAGTATCTTCTAGTAATGAATTATTATGAGTTCAGTTATTTTACTGGTCCTGTGGGACTAATGAGCCCAACATAGGTGGCTTTGAAGTAGAAAACCCCTTAAGCCGGTGCTAGGGGGCGTGAGAGGTGTTACTTCTGTCATTAATTCTCATGAAGAGACTCAATAAAACCATGTCTGCTGCTTTATTCTCTCTCTTACTTGTGTTTGCTGCTCCCAAAGGATCACCTTTATCAGTATTTATTCAAATATATGTGTATTTCATTTAAAATTATTACCATTAATAACTAATATAATGCCAGCAAAATCTATGACAAGAGAGATGATTTTAATTTTGACATTGTTAATTACCCCCACTTCGATGGGGATGTGCCCGAGCAACTTCTTATGGGGTGTATGCGTCTCAACTTATTCGTTTTTCAAGAGCTTGTACTCGAGTTTTTGAGGACTTTAATATTCGTAATCTTTGTATAACTAAAAAGCTACTCAATCAGGGTTACCGTTACCATAAACTTCGTAAAACCTTTGCAAAATTTTATTATCGTAACCCTGATCTTCTTTCCAAATATAAAAGTAATTTAAGGACTCTTCTGCGACAAGGACTATCACAACCTGATTTCTATGGTGATATGATTTATAAACTTCGTAAGATTCTTGGTCATGATCACTTTCATACTGTCTTTGTTAAAAGTGTTAAAAAGTTTATCAAAAGAGGTTATGACCCTATCATTTTGCAACGTACTGGATGCTTGGTGGTGGACACTTTTACAGTTCGCCACTATGCTTTTCTCTTTAATTGTACAATGACCGGACAGGCTGTGGACCCTATGATGACGCCTACCTAAAGCCCATTGGGACAGTGGCGTTTGATGTTTGTCTATGATCTTTCCTGTCGTGCCCTTAATGGTTTATTCTTTTGTTGCTCTGACTTCTGCCAAGTCATTGAGTACCTTCATTGTGGCTTTCTAGCCGGCTATTGTTTTTTTTTGTATTATATTTACACGAGCATATTTGTGTTTTACTTCTATTGCCTATTGATGCTGCCTTGTTGGTTAGAGATTAGACCATGGCGGGGATTTCTTTATTTACACTGTCCTGTTTTAATGAGTTGACAGTAGTAGGGTAAGTGTGAGGTTTGGTGCACCCTAGAAACGGTTTAACCCGCCAGTGGCCTTTGTTGCCACTGACCGTTCCAAGGCGGTAGCCCTATTGTCAGCCCTTTTGTGTTTGTGATGTCGTTTGCATTTTGTATTATTTTTGCCTTAACGTTTGTTTGTTTGCGTGTTTGTTTTTGTGTTTTGTGGTTGACTGTCGTCCTTGAATGCTGCTTTCCCTGTCCGATATTTTTATCTTTCTATGGGAAAATAATTTCTAGTACTCCGAACCGCAACAGCTAAACATGCAGTATACTTCATTCCTATGCATAAGGATACATTACGCCGTATTTACGAATATCCATATACAAATACATTAATACAATATACTCCTCAAAATAAGTTAAGGACCATCCCTTCTTTTTTTCAATAATAATAAAATTTGCATCATCGCACAAGTTTAAACTCATTTCTTTAGAGTAGCTCTACAGATTAAGCGTGCAGTGCCAAATATGCAATTAGGTCTCTCGGTATCTGGATGACATATTAGACATTGTAACCCTTTCTTTTCTATTATGGTTAATAATATATACCCTATAGAACTCAATTTAACAAAGCTATTATTTCTGATACTAACGCTTCTTTTCTTGGTTTACATCTCTCCATTGAAATGGTAAAATAATTAGCAAAATATGACAAAAGAGGTGATTTTAATTTTGATATTGTTAATTATCCCCATTTAGATGGAGATGTTCCCCGTGCAACTTCTTATGGGGTCTATGTGTCTCAACTATGTATATTCGTTTTTCTAGAGCTTGTACTCCAGTTGAGGACTTTAATATTCGTAATCTTTGTATAACTAAATAGATACTCCATTAGGCTACAATTACTTTAAACTTCGTTAAACCTTTGCAAAAAAAATATGATCGTAACCCAGATGTTCTTTTCAAATATAAAAGTAATTTAAAAACTCTTCTGTGACAAGGGCTATCAAAACGTGACTTCTACTGTGACGTAACCCATTTACAGTTCGCCACTATGCTTTCCTCTTTGAATATGCGATGACCGGACAGACTGTGGACCCTATGATGACGTCTGCCTAAAGCCCAAAAGAACGGTGACGTTTGATGTTTGTCTGGAGTCTTATGTGTCGTACTCGGCCGTTTCCAAAGGTTCATTATCATACTCTTATTTTTTATATTTTTTTATAGCACAGTGGCGTTGCTTGTGCAGTGTGGCGGCAGTAAAACGTCTCCCCGCGCTTGCAATCAGTACTGTTATTCATTCGATCTTTGGAGATCGCTGAGCCCGATACTTATATTTAGTTATCGGTGGTACATTTTCAATTTCTTTTGTTTTCTTACTAGATTTTTGATTCGGTGGTTTCACTACTCCGGTCGATAAAAGGCTTTGGGTATTGTTTAACCACTTATAGGATATGTTGTCTGCTTTTTAATTTAGTCTTTTGGCTGTTACTTGTGATACGCAGGCTTCATAACCCCTGCGCCCAACTAAATTCCATTATGTTTATTTCGCTCTTTGGGGCATTTAATTTTATTAGATACTGGGACCATACGCCGTACGACATGGGGAAGCCATATACCCCATGTCCACCGCCATATGCACGCCATCTTCGGGATGGTTTAAATTTTGTACTATTAATTTTATTAATATTGAGTTCTGCTCAACCCGGGGCCAGAGGGCGTGAGCGGTAGCTAGCATATTTCACTACCGCTCATGAACAGTCTCAATCAAACCGAGACTGCAATATTTCGTATGTGTCGTGCTCGGCCGTTTCCAAAGGTTCATTATCATATTCTCTTGTTTCTTTGGTTTCTACCAAGTCACTGAGTACCTTTTTTTATTACTTTTTAGGCTATTTTTTTTGTAGTTATACATACACGAGCATCTTTGTGATTTACTTAATATATTACCTAGTGATGCTGCTTTGTTGGTAAGTGAAAAGTTCATGTTGGGGATTTCTTTATTTACACTGTCCCGTTTTACTGAGTTGAAAGTAGGGTAAATGTGAGGTTTGGTGCACCCTAGAACCTGATTTTAAATCCCCAGCGGCTTTTTTTGCCACTGACAGTGTCAAGGCGGTAGCCCTATTGTCAACAATTTTGTGTTTGTGATGTCTTATTTGGCCTTTATTCATCTTTAAATTTGTTCTTTGTTTCTGTGTGTGTTTGCGGTTGACTCCTCGAATGCTTCTTTTCAAGTTCGAGTTTTATGTCTATATTCAACATTTACTTCATTTTGGATTGGATTAAAAATCAGCATATTTCAAATCTGTTTCGTGTATGCATTTAAACTGTCAAAGGTCAGTCAGTTCCGGGGGAAATTAAAATTTCGCGCCATTGTTACATTGGTAGTGATTAAACGTAATAAATAAATTGACAAAACATTTTAAAACTTTTAGTATTGTTGTTTTTGGGAAAATTACTGATTTATATAAATGATAAAAAAATCTCGGACTGTTTTTAATTAACAGAATATTGTATATCAAAATTTTGTTCTTTCATTAAATGAAGAAAACCTGACAATGTCCAGTTTATGCAACATTGCTTACACATTCAGTGTAACGTTTGAAAATGGTATGTAGTCAATTTCACTAGTAAGCATATGGAGAAATAGTCTTGCGGTCCTTAACTTATTTTGAGGAGTATGCGTACTATTTATGATAATAATCACAAGAAGTAATTGAACAAGTTTAAACAAATTAACAATGTTATAAAGAAAGAAGATACAATTCAAACAGGAAATGTATCATTCAAGGACCACCACAACTAAAAACAAACAACATTAACCAGGATATATAGGAGTATGTGACACCCCAAACCTGAAATGGTTGACCAAAAAGACTACCGCGTTGGAACGGTCCGTGGCCGCTGTGGGTTTAAAATAGGTTCAAGTGTGCACCAAACCTCGCCACGAAGTATCCTCTAACAAACCATAAATGGACAATATAATTATACTTCAAAGATGATCTTAAAAAGGCCATGCAAGCCAACAATCAAGTAATAAAGGACTTAGCAGATGCCAAGGCAAGAGGAGAACCAACCATTTGGAGCACGACAAAACAAGCCTGGAGAAAACCATCAAAGGTTACTGTCCTTTCCGGATTTAGGTTGACGTTAGGGTTTCTTCAATCAAACAGAAAACGTAATGGCGAACTATACATTGGTCAACCACTAAACATGCAGTGCATTGCGAAATGATAGTGCCATAACCTAGTTTGATAAACTGTTAACAATATTTTGTGAAGTGTGTATGTCACATCAACGTAGGAGTCGGGTTTTTATAGTCCTTGTCGCAGACGAGTTCTTAAATCACAGATCAGTGTTACGATAATAACATTTTTCATCGTTTTGGTAACGGTAGCCCTGATGGAATAGCGTTTTAATTACTAGATTGCGAATAGTAACGCCCTCAACTAGATTAAAAGCTCTAGAAAAGCGAATGAGTTGAGAAAAATATACCCCATATCTGAGAACATCCTCGTCTACGTAAGGATATTATATGTAACGAGATTGAAATTAAAACATCTATGTTGCCAGACTTTTGCTTTCTCCAGTTAGCAAATCGAAAAATAAGGGCCAATAACCAAAATATTAGTTTTGTTAAGTTCACGTTCTTTAAGGCATATATGTTTCACCATAGTAAAAAAGAAAGGATTATCAATTTTTAATATATCATCCAGATACTCTGATGTGTTATTAAAAGTTTCAATGACATCCGACTGTGTGTCTGGCGAGTACCAAGAGGTGGTATCGAAAGCTTCGTTTACATAAAGGTTAGTATCTGCGACAAGAGGTGCACGGTTATATACACATAGGGATACCACGTACAAACAGTGATTTAATACCTGACGAAAATATTTTTTACAGACCAAAAACGTAGTTTATTCTCTAGGAAAGTGATTGTGAATTTTAATGAACACAGGAAAGGGAGATCGTTTGGAAGTAACAACCACAACAAAGAGAATAAAGTAGCAGACTCAGTTTTATAGAATCTGTTCATGATGTAATGTAAGAAGCAGCAACTCTCACGCCGGATAGCACCGGCTAAAGTGGTATTATACTTAAAAGTCATATACACTAAACCAAATTGCTAAGTACCAACCTAAGAATATGTCAATAATATTCTCATTGTTTGAGTATTTTGAGCTTGATTAGAGATACGGTTAAACTGCGAAATAACGAGTGTAAATCGTCTGCTCTGATTGAATGAACATATTTTAAAACTTTTAAGTCACTGAGTTTTCTTAGAAATAAGTTATAAAACTTATACAACTGGGTATATAGGATTGTATAATTACTTCGAATTAGTGAAGCTTTCGATGTTCCTAATTCTAAAATATGCCGGTTAACAATATGTTAATCAATCCCGAGTATCTGCCATACATCATGATACACAATATCATAGCTCCCTAGCAACAGTAGTCGGAAGAGACGTCCTCTGAAATGTTACGTTTCACTTCATAGACTGAGTTCGAGTAGATACTTATTTAAAAAGTGCATGGGAATAAAATGTTAAAACGAATCATTAAGAATATAGTTTATGTATCATTTAATATATCGTACATGGTGACCATCAGTCAATAAACAAGTGCATTGTGATGTGCCACCCAAGATATATAATTAGTTGAATATTTTTTTGACCTTTTGACCCCTGGGCCGGGGTCAAAAGTAATGTTGCTCTTGCACGTCGTTATGATGTGGTGAAGTACTAGACACAGTTTGGTTGAATTTATAATAAAAAAAGAAGATTTGAATAAAACCCGTTTGATATGTTGTGTATCTTATAAAGATGGGTAAAAATACCAATTTGTATGTACAAAAAAAAAAAAATAGTGTAGTTGAATTTTTAGTGTATTTGCCCTTTTGACCCCTGTGGCGGGCACCTTGGGGCGGAGTCAAAAATAATGTTGCTCTTGCACGTTGTCATGATGTGGGAAAGTCATACACTAAATGTGGTTGAATTCCACCTAGTGGTTTAGGCGGAGTTACGCAACATTACAAACCGACATACAGGAATACATGATCCCCACTTTTTCTTGAAAAAGGTGGGGATACTCAGTTATTATGATTTTAACCGGAAGTATTTGCTTTATTGAACGTTTTCGGCAGATGACGTCGACGTCAGTAACACGTCATTTACGTCATAGCTCAACGTCACAGTTTTTTTTTGTGTTCGGAGTTAGTTAGTAATATTTAACGATTATAATTATTCTTTCACTGAGAAATCCCAATCTTTCACAGATGAAAATGTAACACATTTGACAATACGGCCTACTGGTTAGCATAATTACTTGTGTTTACAACCTCGATATGTGTCTGCCTTCAAATTGGAAAGAGCATGAAAGGAGAAATTTGGAAATCGCTGAAAAAGATAAATATAAAATATAATGCAGCCTCGGTTTGATAGCGATGTTCACGCTCTATAGCCCCGGGTTGAACAGAACTCAACATTCAAAATATCAGTAGTAAACAAATATGAGCCATGCCGAAGATGCCATGCATATGACGGTCAACATGGAACCTTCAATAATGTATTTTCATACCATTCCATGGCCAGCGGGTTATGGTTCCAATTTCTAATAAAATGCTTTGCTCTAAACGAGAAATCAATGCATACAATAAACAAAATGGAATTTAGTTGGCAGAAGATGCTATTAAATCTGCATATCACAAGTAAGTCAAAATACTAAACACACAATATACCCTAAGGGTGATTAAACAATACTCGCATTTATAGATTGCAGTCGTGGAACCTCCTATTCGAAGTTGAAGTAAGAATACAAAGTATTTAAAACAGACCACCAGCATCTGTATATAAATGTTGGTTCAGCGATCTCCAATGGTCGGAGTGAATAACAGTTCTGATTGCAAGCACGGTTAAAAATTAAACTACAGCCCTTTAAAATGATATCAATCTGCCTTATAAATTATTAGTTATCCAGGAAAATTAGCAAAAGATATACGTAAATGTTTTTGCAAAGATATAATTATAAATAATGAGAAACACATCAGGATATATCCGGAATTGCTATAATCAATTTAATTTAGTTTAATAATATTTTATTGCAGATATGTTACAATACATCAATTCAACATCACAATATTCATAGAAACATATGCAAATGGATTGAACTACACGTTATTACAACATTAGTTACAGTTCTCTCCATAATTACAGTTCTCTCTATAATCAATCACAGAAGTTGCAGCCAAAGAAGAAATCAGTAATAACTTAAGAGGCAAAAGTTCATTCAACATGTTTCCCTTTCAAGAAATCATTTGCAAATGGATATGAAAGCCGACAAACCAATATCATGTGACGCAACAATTGTCTGTCAAATAAGAAAAAATGAGATATAGGGTCCTATAGAAAGCACAGCCTCCGAACGCAATGGCATCCTAGGTCCGCACTGTATTTCAAACAAGGACTTGAAAATACAATGAACGAGACAAAAAACAACAGAAAGTGTGGTGAAGACAGGTTTGCCCATTTGGAACGGTCAGTAGGCAATAAGGCCTACTGGTTAGCTTGAATCGGTTTTATATGCGCACAATCCTCGGTATTATCCTGTCTTCAGCGCCCAAATAGACAAGACAGTGTAAACAAAGCTACATCCCATCAAAAGGATTTCTCTAACAATAAAGTCCACATCCAAAGTAACTAACTAATGAAACACATACAAAAAAAAATAAACTTCTCAGGATTTATCCAGAATCGTACTGAACAACCATAGTAGTTGCAGCTAAAGAGAAAACCAATCTAGGTACAACCATTGTCTGAAGACATATGCTGATCATAACTGTTTAATAATGTCCGTCTTATGTCTAAGACAATCAGATTGTATTTGTTCTGTGGCTAGAAATCGTACTGATATCTGTATGACAACGAAACGTTAGACTCGTGTATAGCGTATATTTCCGGAGAAATTTTCGGAGTCAAATAAATTGATAACGTCGTAAAACATGTATTTTCCTAAATCGACAAACATATGTGACATGCGAGTTAAAAAGATTTCATAATCATTTCATCGATATACCCATAAAAGATACTGTAACTTTCATTTTAAGACAAGAAATGCGTCCAGTATGAGTCAATGTTATTAAAATGTCGACTGGCAGCAACGTTGAAGATATGATCAATACTTATTTCATATTTTCCCACTTGCATTTAATTCTGATCACTCTGGTAAAACCTCATAAACATAGCATACCGGATAAGGCTATCCGCGTTTTACATGGGAGTAGGGAGTGGGTGGGTGTGCGGTGAGAGAAAGCCTGATCTTATACATTGGCAAGCGCTTCAACAATGACGTCAATAACGTCAACTGTTGCATGACGTCATTGTGTAAAAATAAACATGCAAAATCGTTAGTAACTGGCGACGTATGGTGGCTGATTTCTGCCATTTGTCGTCTTTTCTTCTTGTCGTCTTTTCGTATTTTCGTTATTTCGCCGCGAAAAGACGACAAAACGAAAAGACGACAGGACGAAAAGACGCCAAATGCAGCGCGAAAAGACAACAGAACGAAAACAAAAAGAACGACAGAACTAAAAGACGACATTTCAAGGGTTAAAAGATGACAGAACGCGAGCGAAAAGACGAAAAGAGGACATTTCAGCCGCGAAAAGACGCCATTTGATATTGTCGTCTTTTTGTTATTTTGTGTGGCCTTCTGTCATCTTTTCGCGATGCATTTGCCGTCTTTTCGTTATGTCGTTCTGTCCTTCTGTCGTCTTTTCTTTCTGTAGTCTTTTCGTTCTGTCGTCTTGTCGTTCTGTCGTCTTGTCGTCTTGTCATCGCCTCCCGGTTGACATGCACATTTAAGGGATTACACATTACACTTGTTTCACATGCAAATGGCCGCAGTACCGAATTGAACATGTCAACCGGAAGGCGAAAAAACGACATAACGACAAGACGACAGGACGACAGAGCGACAAGACGACATTACGAAAAGACGACAGAACGAAAGACGACAGAACGACAGAACAAAAAGACGCCAATTGCATCGCAAAAAGACGACAAAACGACAAGATGACAGAACGACAAGACGACAGAACGACAGAACGGAAAGACAATAGAAAGCACACGAAATAATGAAAAGACGACAATATCAAATGGCATCTTTTCGTGGCTGAAGTGTCGTCTTTTCGTCTTTTAGCGTGGCGTTCTGTCGTCTTTTCGCCTATTAAATGTCGTCTTTTCGTTCTGTCGTTCTGGCGTTTTTTCGCGGCGAAATAACGAAACGACGACATGGCAGAAATCAGCCACTTAGGCGACTTCAATACACAAAATGTCAAGTATGTGCAAAAAACAACAGCTTGGGTATCCCATTCGGATCGGTTCCGATAAAACAATTATACCTCATATTGTAATTCACAATATTTACCGGATACCTGTGAACGATTCATATCATACGCTGCTTGAGCAGTATGACGAGGTGCCGTTGTGTTCGTTCGTGTTTATATGACATGCAAGTCAAACAGTGTGCGATTTTCGTTCAAATGGTCTTGAACTGTGGTTAAAAAAGCACAAAATTAAGTTTACGCCACTGACCGTTACAAGGCGGTAGCCCTATTGTCAACCCTTTTGCGTTTGTGATGTCGTATGCATTTATTGATACTTTTGCCTTCTTGTTTGTCTGTTTACGTGTTTGTTTCTGTGTTTTGTGGTTGACTGTCCTCCTTGAATGCTACTTTCCCTGTCCGATCATTTTATATTTCTTTTTACAGTAAAGATAAGTAACTCATGAATATGTTTTCTCTTCAAATCAAAACTTCAATAATAGTGATTAATATTAACAGTTTGTGTTTGTTTAAACCGCGTATTACCTATAATAACTTTCTCTCAATAATGAATATAGTCAACGGTAACGTACTCACACAAACACTTTCAGTTTTATTATAGTTGTAAATAAGCTTCATAAATTCTTTTATTCTATAATACGCTTCTGAATACATCCTGAGATGTTTATTATCTTGTATGTGTTTCTTTAGTTAGCTTCTCTGGATGTGGACTTTATTGTTAGAGAATTTTGATGGGATGTAGTTTACACTGTCTTGTCTGTTTGGGAGCTGAAGACAGGATAATACCGAGGATTGTGCGCATATAAAATCGATTCAAGCTAACCAGTAGGCCTTATTGCCTACTGACCGTTCCAAGAAATATAAAATGATCGGACAGGGAAAGTAGATTCAAGGAGGACTGTCAACCACAAAACACAGAAACAAACACGCAAACAGACAAACAAGAAAGCAAAAGTAATATTAAATTTAAACGACATCACAAACACAAAAGGGTTGACCATATGGCTACCGCCTTGGAACGGTCAGTGGCAAGGTAGGCCAGCAAGTCGGTAACCATGTTTTCACCACTCTTTCTGTTGTTTTGTGTCTCTTTCATTGTATTATCAAGTCATTGTTTGCATTACAGTGCTGACCTACGATGCCATTGCGTTCGGACGCTGTGGTTTCAATAGGACCCTATAGGACCCTATATTTCATTGTTACAAGATGTGCCATGTTTACCCTGTACCGGTTGTTGAGCGACTATCTTGACGGGCCAAGTTTAAATCCTGACAGAACAGTAGACAACTTCAGATGTCAGGCCATTTAGACCGCGTCTTATTAGTACTCTAAAATAATTTAATGTGAATCACAGTCAAACACCGCACTCACTTAATTTAGGAGATTTATTCCGATAAACAATATAACCATCCTTTTTACGTCCCTATTTGACAAACGAGTTAAGGAAAGTGTGGTGACACCTTGGAAACCCAGTAGGGTCGACGATGCTCGGGCCCGTGATCTACGGACGAAAAGTCTACTGTGCCATTCCCTTAAAGATGAATGGCCACCCTTTTGGTAGCATTATCAATAAAACATTTAACTCTTAAACATCATATGAACATTTCGTGATAGTCTCGGAGAGAAAGATATATTGAAAACCGCTACTAAGATGTATACAAATGATTAGTATTTGCATGACGTAGATACTACTTTTACCACAGCGTGACTGAAAGGGGAAATGAGGTAAATTTGAATTGTATAGCTGCACAACTTTTGCCAGATAATTGATAAATACATTTATCTGTGGATTAAATTACCTGTTCAAAGTTGTCTGCGTCATCAAATAAAATCTTATTCCGTTTTTCACAGATATTGCTATGTGCAAATTGTAAATATCTATTGTTGTGTATTGATTTCGATTTAAATAAACATAAACATGTTCATGAAACAAAATATGGCCGGAAACTTTAAGCTACCTCGTCCCATTTCTGTTTGTAGAATGTTACAGTAACAAGCCGTCTTGTCTAAGTATATATACATGTACACATTATACATACTTTTTTTATATATATATATTTTATATTTGTGATGTTACCACGTCATGTTTAATAAGCTCTGTTTAGTAGACAGCACATGTACATCTCAAAAACCGATGTATAAGGCCAGAAAGAAAAATACCTGTGTTTCCGGTTACTCGGTTGAAAAAATTAGGATAGGTAGGTAGGTACTTTTTTTTCTTTTCTTTTTTTTTCTTTTTTTTATGGATGTCAAAACTAATCGGTTTCTATTTTAATATATATACCATCTTTGCTAGAGGCTTAAGTTTTAATTCAAGAATGACACAGCTGACGCACACAAATCATTTTTTTATATTGCAAATATTTGTTTGATTTTTGACATTACGCTTAGTATTTATATCACTTCTCAATCTTCTGGATATTTTTTTATTTAAAACCACATACCTATAAATAACAAATACATAGGATACTGTGAATTTTTTTTGGATTATATTTACACGAGCATATTTGTGTTTTACTTATATTGCCTATTGAATCTGTCTTATTGGTTAGAGATTAGATCATGGAGGTGATTTCTTCATTTACACTGTCCAGTTTTAATGGGATGACAGTAGGGTAAGGGTGAGGTTGGGTGCACCCTAGACCCGGTGTAACCTCCCATCCCACCCCCACCCCCCCCCCCCCCACCCCCCCCCCCCCCCCCCCCCCCACAGTGGCCTTTGTTGAACTGACCGTTCCAAGGCGGTAGCCCTATTGTCAACCTTTTTGTGTTTGGTTTGTGATGTCGTTTGTATTTTTTATTACTTTTGCCTTCTCGTTGTCTGTTTGCGTGTTTGTTTTTGGTGTTTTGTTGTTGACTGTCGACATTGAATGCTGCTTTACCTGTCCGATATTTTCATCTTTCTTTCTTATACAATGCATATAATATGTTCCTCACAATATCACATCGTGTCAGAATTTGATAGCATTTAGGTAAGATGAGCAAATTAAACTTCGAAGCATACATGATAATAGGTATCTGACTTTCAATATAGGGCTAAATAAATAGGCCACCAACGCAATAACGGCCTTTGTGTCACAGACAGTTCCAATGCGGTAATCGTTGTGTCAACCCTTTGACGTTTCACACCACAATTATTTTTTCTTAGGGTCCCATTGCAATGTTTTTGTTCGTGGCATAGAGTTAAACAAACTATACAGCATGTATTTATACTTAAATTCTTCATTGATACAATATCTGCAATTTAAAAGAATTAACAAATATTTACGATGTTGAAATAATTCTCACTGCTTACTTGTTAACGTGCATGACTTCACTTCATGCGTAAGCGTAACGTCATTCTCATACTATTGACCTGCAAAAAAAGACTATTGACCTCTAAACCAGATTTAACCGGATAAAGTCAATATTGCATACTAATGACTTACACGTGACTGCCTTTTAACCAATGAAAACTACGTATTTAAAATGACATGTAATAATTAAAACTATTCATCCTCTGGAAAGACTATTAACCCTCAGCAGTAAACTATTGACCTCAACTTCGTATCGGTCAATAGTTGACTGCTTCGGGTCAAAAGTCATTCCCCTGGATAAATTGTTTTAACCATTGACCTCAACAGAAGTAGACAGTTGTATATTATTGTTATTCAATGGCGGGTATAGTTTCTCCAGACTGTGACAATGGGGAGTGAGCATTGACTCATATATGGCGTTAAGTATTTACATACGTGTTACAAACACAGCAATGTTGCATATTAGCGATAAACCGTTTGGGATTTGTACCAATCATTGTGGTGGCTTTATAGTTTTATGGTAGCCTTATACTATCCCTCATGAACAGACTTAATAAAAACAGAAATGGTTCTTTCTCTTTTATTTGTGTTCATTTCTTCCGAGAGATTCCCTTTTTTAGAATATATGTATACTCAGTTGCAAAAGAACGTGTACACAGCTCAGTTGCGGCAGAAAGTGTGCACTGAGATTTTTTCAGAATTAATTGACGTATAAATTCCAAAATTAATATGTCATGTATGGTACCAACATTTTTATCATTCTATTGCCAATATCATGCTGTCGTTTGTTTTTCAATAGGTTGAATCAATACAGGACTGTCGCTTGATAAAGGGGATAGGGGTGTTGAGTACAATTTTCAAAGTCTACACTTTCTTTTGGGACTGGGTATATTACAATTCTGATTGCAAGGAAACACTATCTGTGGAATGCTCTTCTTTCTTCCTGACACCTTGAAGGAAATTAACTCTACAGTAATATAAATCTAACCTTAAAGCTGTAGAATAAATGAAACAACATTCTTAAACATTTGAAAAAGGAGAGTTGAATACACTGCAATGTAACGGAAAGCATTTCTAAGACACTCGTTATCGAGGTATCACATTTTGTCAAACGAGTTGAAAGGTGAATCAATTACAGCAGTTCAGCAATGATACACTCTGAAAACCGAATACTTAATTATTATCTGTATGGGAGACATTATTTGACGGAAACCGAATCAGTCGATTCAATTGAGTCAGTCATGTAATGGAACGCACTGGAAGCCGCATCAATCGAGTCAGTCGTATAATGGAACACACATCAATCGGGTCAGTCATGTAATCGAACACACTGAAAGCCGAATCATTCGAGTCAGTCATGCAATGGAACACAATGGAAGCCGTATCACCCGAGTAAGTCATGCATTTGAAAACAATGGGAGCCGCATCACTCGAGTCGGTCATGTAATGTTGTTAACAAACTGGAAGTTGCATCACTCGAGTCAGTCATGTAATGTAACACGCTGGAAGTAGCATCAATCGAGTCAGTCATGTAATAAAACACACTGGAAGCTGCATCCGTCGAGTCAGTCATGTAATGTAACACACTGGAACCCGCATCACTCGAGTCAGACATGCAATGGAACACACTGGAAGTCGCATCAATCGAGTCAGTCATGTTATAGAACACACTGGAAGCCGCATCAGTCGAGTCAGTCATGTAATGGAACACACTGGTAGTCCCATTAATCGAGTCAGTCATATAATGTTACACACTGGACGACACATTAATCGAGTCAGTCATGTAATACAACACACTGGAAGCTGCATCAGTCGAGTCAGTCATGTAATGTAACACACTGGAACCGGCATCAATCGAGTCAGTCATGTAATGGAACTCAATGGAAGTCACATAAGTCGTGTCAGTCATGTTATGAAATGATCTGGAATTTGCATCAATCGAGTCAGTCATGTAATGGAACACACTAGAAGCCGCACACTCGAGTCAGTCTAGCAATGCGACATGTATTGAGTCAGTCAACAATGAGTCACTCTTAAAGCCGAATAATGTATATCAGTCGAGGCAGTGCATCAGCTGCATTGTTCTGATCTAAAAAGCTTACTCGTAAAGCCCAGGTTGGCTAGACAAGAACACTATAACGTGGCGTAACATCAAGCATGTAAATCACCTTGTAAGACATCTGTTGATCATAACTATTTAATAATGTCATTATGTCTAACATAATCGGATTGTATTTGTGCGTGTGCAAAGAAAACGTTGTCATATCTATATATCAGGACAACGAAAGGTTAGACTATTAAATATCTACAATGGATGGTGGCCCGAGACACCACAATAGTTGAAATGAATGTGCATTCCCTGAAATATGTAATCAATACGTGATTTTATTCGAGTTGCTGATAAAATCCTCGATCTGAAACTATTATCAGAATTCCAGTTCAAATATACTGAGCAAAAAAAAAAGCACATAAAATGCATGTAATTTCCATAGATGAGATAGAGAGCCGTGTATGTTCGGTGTGAATGATAAAGAGACATCAATATTACCAATAATATCGCTACAATGTCTTTTGTAAAATAAATCAGTGATAATAATGAAACAAATATGATGAGAACATACTTTGATTTGATAGGTTATCGAAAATCGTTCTCATTTCAATAAAAAGAGATATTTGTTTAAAAAATTACTCAATTTGGAATGTTTTTGTTTGAGAATAAAAATTCGTTTGAGAACACATGTCCGCGGTTTTTAAAGCAATGACAGAATGATTGGGCAATTTTTGAAAATGCCAAACATTAAATGTTTTGAAGTAATACGTTTGTATAATGAAATTAGTTGTTTTTAGTATATGGAGGTAATTCTGATACTTCGCTTAGAAAATAATAAAGTAACACTTTTATTTGAAAATTACATCCTTACTTAGCATTTCTAATATCTTTAAACAATTATATCAACGTTCATATTTTTAATCTAGGTTTCTAAAAATCAGGCTTAACTGTTTTTGTTCAGTATATATACATTTACTGATCTATACAATTGTGACGAGGAAGCTTACAAAGATGGCGACCGAATACGATGATTAATCTCGAATATACAATTATTTGAAACTAGCTCACAGTAACCCAATATGTGGTCCCGCTCTAATTCCATTAAAACGATAGAAAAGCTCACATTAGCAGGATTTTATAACGGATATTTCGACAAGAACACATGTTTAAAAATATATTTACTGAAAAAATGCGATAATCTGTTTAAAATCACATATTAAATGTTTAATTTTACAATACGCAAACGTTTTAAGCCGAAATTAAGGTGTTATATCATACCCAAGCCAACCCCGTTTTCGCTTCTTGGAGAAGGGGTTGGATGGAGTATGAAAGGTATTACTAGGACCAGGTAATGCGCTGTCTACCTAAACCCATGAATGCGTATGGCTATGCTAATCGACGAGAAATAAACCTGTATAGGATGTTTTTTCCGCAAAAAAGAGTCAACAGATCTGTTACTATAGTAAAACATGTATTTTTCGATACAGTGCATTAGGGTGTATATAATTATTTGAGTAAAACGTTTAAAATGAAAGGAAATAAGTCTATTTAATTTCAGATTTAGGTTTTCTCTTTTACTTGTATAATAGCAACATTTCTGAAATCATTATCCTATGGTAACTGATAACTGTGTCTTTTAAATATATAATTGTGCATGGTTTCATTGAATCCCTAAAAGTGCCAAACATCGGCAAGATAAGTTATTGAAGATTACATTCTGATGTTCGTCTCTAAAATGTGTTATAACATCAAATATTCATATCTCAGTTTATTGTGACAGTATGAATTATTTCGCTCGAAAGGCACACCACTTCATTTTTATCATTAAAGAGTAATTCTGTCTAGGAGATGTTACACTTAGTGGTATATTGTGTACCAAATCGTACATGCATGCTAATATGATATACGATATATGGTCAAGCCTGGACAATTGTAAAATAATGAAAATGCATGAGCTGAGAAAAACTGAATTTAAACAGAATATGATTCTTTACTACATATGATTCTACACACGAATGCACTGAACTGACAACAGTACCCGATCCGGAGACGATATATTTCATATGTTTCATATATAGCGATGGCAAACAAGTATTCCTATATGAGTCTATGTTAGCAAAAGTGTCGGCTGGAAGCAATGTTGAAGATTTTATTCAGCTGCCAAAGGCAGCTGACTCTTATATGGCTTTAGAATATGTCTATGGTTAACAGACTGTGAATCATGTAGCCCACACTAAGCATGCATTACAACTTCAATTCCTAGGGAACCCGTCTAAAAAACTTGAATATTTTTCAATGTTCAAAGCTTGCCGTTTTATTGCCTCAAATGACGTTTTCGTAGAACAGTCTACTAAAGTGTAGAATGCGGCAATATTTTCGGGATCTTGGCGTCCGGGATTTTTTTACGGAGCATAATGAAACCGTAAGTGAAACTGAATGAAACCGCAAGTATTGGAATAGAATAAGTGCAAATCTGTATTTTAATGGAATAATACCTTCTTATGGAATAATACCCATTTATAATGCGGTATTCTCGTAAATATCGCCGGGTTATACACGAGTCGATGGGTTTATTCGCTGCCTATATGGTGTTCATGTAATGGTAAGGTAGCAATGAACAGTTTCTTTGAGCTTTTCACTTTGATAATGCAGTCTTATAATTACACATGGTAGCAGTGAGACGTTTATCTCTGTTGTAATGCACGCGCTAACGAACACGCATCCCTTACATGTGAACACCTGTATTTATGTGCTGATGTGTACTTCTAGCATGTCGTGCTTCAATGTTGAATTGTAATCCGTAAGTAAGGCAAATCAAGGTATTTGAACAGAGAGAAGCGAGGTCGACCACCTTGATTCTAAATGTTTGGTAGGAACAACTGATGGTAAAACTTGGGAAGAATGTGTCTGGTAAGAAAAAAAAACGGTCGGTTAAACTTCGTTTCCAGTCCCTACCCAGATATATGCTATTTCCTCTCGGCAGCTATTTTACGCTTGCGTAAAACTTTGCTTGTCGATATTAATTTAATTGTATGCGTTCCTAGTGATTGTGCGATGACCGGACAGATTGTGAACCCTATAACGACGTCTACCTAAATCCTCAAAGGACAGTAGCGTTTAATGTTTGGCTTAAATCTTGTCTGGTCTTACCCTTAATAGCGTGTTCTCTTGTTGCTCTGGCTTCTGCTAAGTCATTGAGGATTTGCTTTGTGCCTTTCTAGGCTTTGTTATATTATATATACAGAAACACAACTATGTCTCGTACTGTTCCATAAGCAGCCCGTGAGTTCCTTATACGATATGTTGAAACCTCAGAATGTCTGAATCACCATGAATATCCATATACAATGGTGAACGCGTTTGCGAAAAATAAAGCAGACAAATCATATACGGATTATTATTTTAGGGCAACATGAAACGAAAACATGATTATTGAAAAGACTTCTGTTTCTGTTTAAATATATTTTCTTCATACACAAACTTTGTTGGGCGGGCCTAAATAACACCATTTTGTCATGCTGTTGCATTTCTAACACTGATTTACAGTTATCTATACAACTTCTC
Organism: Cyrtodaria siliqua; assembly: GCA_037043455.1. Classification (NCBI taxonomy): domain Eukaryota; kingdom Metazoa; phylum Mollusca; class Bivalvia; order Adapedonta; family Hiatellidae; genus Cyrtodaria; species Cyrtodaria siliqua. The sequence continues at coordinate 59,970 of JAWPHD010011059.1, read as the reverse complement.
TCTCCCCTCCTCCTCCCACCGAATACGTCCTCCCATCACCAAATACATCATACTTTCAGGTAATATACATTTATTTTTAAATGGAGATTATTTTACTGATGGGTTCGATTATAGGGAAATACTTGACGAGGTGGTAGGCTTGTGGTTCTTTTTATATTGAAGCATTTCGCTTTGTTGAACCTGCTCGGTAAATGACGTCAACGTATTCAACACTTTATTGACGTCATGAGTAAACATCGCAGCTGGAAAATTTTGGGGTCCGAGTTAGTTCTTAATATTTAATGATTATGAATGTTGGGAAATACCGATCATTCACGCATATACAAAGGGACTTACCCAATCATTATGTGCATGATAACAGATTTAACGTCACTCCATCACACACACACCCCACCCCACAACCACCGCCCACACACACCCACACCCAGCACGTCACCAGTATATAAACCGTAAAGCAGTTTAGGCTTTAGAAAAATCCTAATTACTTTTGAGAAAAAATAAGAAAATCATTTTAGTGGAAATGTTTAATCTGACTGATTTAGTCAGTTAAATCACAAACAAAGATGAACATGTGCCAAGAAGAGTCCTGTAGTATTTATTTTCAAAAGCATTCAATTCTTATATTACAAGGCTGTTACACAAATAATGTACATCAAACTGATGGTAATATAGGTGATAACATGGTGTTTGGCACCAATACAGACTCTTTAGCGAAACGCACACGCTCACTGAACGTCTATAAAAGCGGGTGAAAATTAATGATGCTCGTAAGATACAGTGCTTCAAAAAGTGCCATTGATAAAACACACTAGCCTATGACACACTCAAATAGTTCGTGATACGTGATTTTGAATGACCCACTCGGTCAAAATTAACTAGGAGAGCATACTAGCTCGTCAAATGTAGTCAAACGACAGTAGAAAGGGCGGATTACAGAAGGTTATAATAGCCGCAAATTGCATTCAAACATACAAGCTGGTCTACATCAACATAACAAAGATCCAAACCTAAATAAATTGTTTACCAGGTAAAATACGGATCCCATATCATACTAAACTATAATTACAGGAATCAGACAAAATGTATGTACCAGAACGGTCCTGTCTATGGTCCGTCAAGAGGACAGACTAAAACTATGTTTTGTTTATCTGAAGTGTCTGGTTGGAAAATGAAGCATTTGAGTGTCTAAATTTTTCAAGACTTCGTCTTCCAACATGTAGGGCAAATTGACCTCTAAATGATACTACACATGCTCAATATGTATGTCTACTCCCATATTCACTTCTGAAGAACGTTCAACTAGTCATATATTTCTTTTTTATCGTCTGATGTTAATAAAAAGTTAACAGTTTCTTTTGCCACTGACTGTTTCAAGGTGATAGCCCTATTGTCAACCCTTTTTGTATTTGTGACATTCCTTATTAACATTGCCATTCATGTTTGTCGTTTTACGTGTTTTGGTTTTACTGTGTTCTGTGAAAGCTGCATTTCTTGTTCGATTTTTATATTTCTTTTCATACAAATGCATAACTACTGTATTAATGTATGTATATTGTAAAAATGAGATATAGGGCCCTATAGAAACCACAGTGTCCAAACGCAATGGCATCGTAGGTCCGCACTGTATTACAAACAAAGAGCAATATTTAATTAATAATATAATGAAAACAAAATGAAAAAGAAAATATAACAGGAAGGTTGGTGAAGACAGGGTTATCGACTTGGAACTGTCAGTAGGTGTTAAAGTATACAGATTGTACCGATTTTATGTGTACAAACTCCTCGCTATTATCATGTCTTCAGCGCCCAAATAGACAAGACAGTGTCAACAAACTAGATCCCATCAATAGGAATTCTCTAACAATAAAGAAGTCCACATCCAGAGAAACTAACAAAAGACACATTAAAATGTACATTTATATAAAATACAAAATAAGAAACATCTCAGGATGTAAAAAAAACTTGTTTTGCTCAATTTGTCAAAACAACCCAAACGTTCTTTATTACACATATTTAAAAATATAAGAAAGTAAAACATATGCACATGACACTCTGATACCTTAACGAGTTTCCACACTATCCAATTGTATTCCGAATGTAAAGAAACAAGTTATTTGTACTCAAAATTGACATCATAAATCTTCAGGCCATCTGTATTTACATAAATGAAATAACGCTATAATTGCATATAACTTGCAATAAATATTACTGAATGGATGTAATTTAAATACAAACTTAAGTATTAGTCTAGCCATTTTAATGATGGAATCCCGGGAACAAAATGTAGAATTAGAGAAAGGATAGCTCTCACGTATGAAGTTCAAATATGAAACATTGCATAAACCGATTATTTAAAAACTAGATAACATTATTTTGGCAAGACATGAAGACGAATTCTATGTTTAAATTATGTAAATCATTTCAAGATGGATTCATCGGTACAACTTTGTTTTATTTAATTGTATCCTAGAGGAATGAATACATGCAATTGTCTTAGGAATATATAATTTGTAAAAACAGTTCGTTCTTTAAAAACATAATATATTCCCAGAACACATGCACATGCATTAAATATTGACGAATATGCACGATAAATGTCAGCTAGAAATAAAATTGTGCCACTGCATTAAGAAAATAATTTCTAAATATTCGGAGACTCTTAATTAAGAGTTAAATCGAGAGCAAAAAAAACAACTTGATTTTGTTTGCGCAATTTGTCGACGCTTTCGTTATCTGCTTAGATATTCCTGCATTAGTACAACTAGACATAAATAGAAAAAGTAGCATTCAATGATGACAATCAACCACAAACACACACAGAAACAAAGAACAACTTTAAAGAAGAATAAAATGCCAAATAAGACATCACAAACTCAAACGGATTGACAATATGGCTACCGCCTTGGAACGGTCAATGACCAAAAAGGCCGCTGAGGGTTCAAACCAGGTTCTAGGTTGCACCAAACCTCACACCTTCCCTACTGTCATCCCAATGAAACGGGTCAGTGTAAATAAAGAAATCCCCCCGCCATGAACTATTCTCTAACCAATAAGGCAGCATTTATAGGCAATATAAGCAAAACACAGAGATGCTAGTTTATATATAAATATAAAACAAATAGCCTAGAAAGCCACAAAGAAGGTACTCAATGAACTGGCAGAAGTCAGAGCAACAGGAGAACAAACCATTGAGGGCACGACAAGACAATATTGCAGACAAACATCAAACACATCACAGTCCTTTAGGGCTTTAGGTAGACAAAATCATAGGCTCCACAGCTTGTAAACGATTGTATATCTTGAAATGCTTTCTTTATATTTTACAATTTATTAATAATAGTAGATATAAGACTCGAACAGAGAATGTGGCTTTCCATAAATCATAACATTCAAAATATACGAACGCGCAATAAATCATCCAGGTCAGAAGTAATACTAGTAACAGATCATCGTCATCTGCATACCATCTTTCGCATGGCTCAAAGTTTCGTACTGCTAGCATTTTAAAGACTGAGTTCTTCTCAACTCGGGGCTAGAAAACGTGAACTGTAGCTAGCATTTTGCATTACCGTTCATGAACAGTTTCAATCAAACCGAGACTTTAATATATTTATTAATTTCCAAATATCTTCTTTCATACTATTTTCAGCATTTCTTATCACTTCTCGATGGCTGTTGTGAATTGAGCATTTCCTCCATATGTGCAATATGCCAAAACGATATACGCAGTATGATGTGTTGGCTTGTGTTAATAGCGGCTTCTGCGAATAGGAATAGCACAAATTTTATTCTATTAGATGTGTTCTATAAATCTCGGAAATTAAAGGGATCTTACGGATTTCCTTACCACTTTTGCACTGACCCCTTTACAAAATTGATCAAGAAAATCGTCAGAAAAGGATACGACCCTTTAGTATTACAACGCACTTTATGCTTGGTGATTGACAGTTCTACAGTCAGGCACTATGCTTCATCGGACAACCTCGTTGGACTCCATGACTTCCCCTTCTGAAATCCTGAAAGTGAGGTTGTTACATGAACGTTCGTCCCTCGGATTTTCCTGTCGTAGCCTAGATTGGTTTTCTAGGCTGCAATTTTTGTGGTTGCTCAGTACAATTCTAGATACATCCTGAGGTGTTTCTAATTATGTTATATATATATATGTTTTACAATAACATATACTTATATCGTTTACTAATTTCTCTGGATGTGGACTTTATTGTTAGAGATTTCCTTTTGATGGTATGTACTTTTATTTACTCCCAAACGCTTAAACATGGATATTGCCTACTGACTGATCCCAATCGGTAAGCCTATGTTTACCACTCCTTGTGTAGTGCATTGATATTTTCATTGTATAATTAATTTGCTCTTTGTTTGTGGTACAGTGCGGATCCACGGTGCCATTGCGTTTGGGTGCTGTGGTTTCCAGATTACCATTTTCTCATGTTTTACTCTGTTTGATATTGTATGTGATGACTTGTACAAGAATATAATACGGGCTAATACTTGTTATTAGCCAGAGTTATTTGGAGGGACCCACTGTTTTGTAAGCTAGATCTGTTAATGGAATGTTCTTTTAATTGCGCATGCGCAAGCCTATACAATCTCTTCCGGTCAGATATTTATTGACAGCGGTATGTTATTGTTCACGTTCAAACAAATACTGAACTTTTTATTTCCTTTAAGTCATTTTCTTTATTAGTTTGCAGTAGCTTAATGATCCGATGTTAACAAGTATTCCGTCATACTTTCTATTCACGATGAATTGAAATTAATCAAATATTTGACGATTTGTGTTTTGTCTGGATGCTTTGTCTCGTAACGTAAGCATATACAGCTTTATATTGCCATTAATTATGATCATTTCTGATTGTATACTGGAGAGCTCAAAGTTTGGCGAGGGTGTAAAGCTTTGTAGTGCATAGTTTTACTTCGTATTTGATTTGGATGACCCTTTCTTTCCTTGCAAGCAAGCGTGTTAAATACAGCGGGCCCCTGCATGTATCATGCACTCATTTAGATGGCCTGCATTAATGACCGAATTCGACGCATTTTATAAGTGCACTTGCATGACACAGCTGCCTTTGTTGGATACTTGCCCGATTTCATTATGTTTCTGAACATGAACAATTACATACCGTCGTATATAATGTTTTGACCGGAAGGGAATGTATAGGCTTGCGCATGCGCAATTAAAAGAGCATTACAGTGGGTCCCTACAAAATACTCTGGTTAATAACGAGTCTTAGCCCGTATTACTAGGACGGCACAAACTTTCTAAAGTAAAATGTTTCTTCATTTAATCATTTTTTTATAAATTTACAATAATGTACACGACCGAACTAGGCATGATGCACCAAAAATAAGCACCAAAAGGCTTAATATTGCATGTTGTTATCCCGACACTGGGGAACAGTGCTTAGCGCATTGAAATTAATTATATAATTGTTAAATTTCATTAAATTTGATTTCAATGAATTGAAGGATTCGCTGACGGCCGTATGGCAGCGATCAAAATGAAATTTTGATAATGCCACAGAGCTGCAATCAAAATATCACTGTACACTAGGGTCGGGATTACAGCATGAACTATTAAACCTTTTGGGGCTTGCTGTTGGTGCATCATGCCTAGTTCGGTTGTGCATTTTGCATTTTATTGTACAATTTAGAAAAACGATTAAATGAAGAAACATTTAACTTTAGAATTTTGGAGTTTGGAATAAACATTTTATTTAAGCATTTTGGGGCTCCATTAAGGGTATAAAGCTGTTGGGCCATGCCCTCTTTTGTTTTAGACTATTTGGGGCTTCATCCTTTTTTAAGCCTATTGGGGCTCTTTAAAGGTGAAATAGGGTGTGTATTTTGAGTAAATATTCGGAAATATATATATATAATACACAAGCTGTTCAAATCTTACACTTATTGGTTGTCCCGTTTTCTCACAGTAGCCAATTTTATCCCATAGCGCACACGCTTCGAGTTTCGCCCAGTTTGAAGGCAGGTAAGTTTCACGTGATCCTGTGACGTCATTGGTACCAAGCGATTAGCGGTGTCGCATTGCGTTGTATAGTATTGTCTATGTAGGATTACGTTTTATGGTCCTTTTTAAAACTGCCGTGTGCTGTTGCTGGGTGAAAAAGTTTGCATAAAGAAGGACAAGATAAAAACCGAAGTTTCTTTCGTTTCCCTAATCGAGATAATGATATATTAAGATTTGAAGTGTGGGTACACCGTTACCGAAGAAAATCGCCCGACTCGTCGAGAAAGTGGAAACCTACGAAAGACGCGCAAGTTTGTAGCAAACATTTTGAGCTGACTTCGTGGGAAGTCCATCCTTTCGTTGCATTATCTTTGAATTCGGAGAACAAAAGGCCATGCAGATTAAAATCAAAAGCGGTACCAACGATACTTGACTATACAAATGAGAAGTGCATAACCCCGCCGTCTCCAAGCAAGTTGTATTCGCCTATTCGACCGGCGTTGAGGAGGAAATTCATACATGCAGTAAGATTGCAATTTATGTTCAATTATCTTAGTACCTCATCGGGTATACGTATGATCAATTGAAGAAAGGTGTATAGTCTTAGATTTTTATATACACCGTGAATGTTTAGCTGTTGAATTAGAAGCATGCGTCTTTATGTGAATCAATGAATAATTGACGGCGCTAATATTATGTAGCCGTCTTTTTTTAAAAGATTGCTAAGAACGTTCAGCATATATATTTAAATGAAACCGGTGAAATAAACACTGTGTCTTTGTTTCCAAATTTTTATTTTTATTTTTTTAAATTATACACCCTCTTCTGCCAATAGTGTTATAAATATATATTATCAACATATATAGGTCTACGAAATGTTTCATGGATATCTTTTACAAGGCAGAAAATTAATAATATTACTAGCTTTTATATTAATTCAGTAATGTTTTATGGCAAAGCAACAACAATAACGCCTCTTAGCTCGTGCAATAAGTAAAACATGTATAATATAATAATATAATTTATATTATGGTAATTTGATATGTTTGGTCTCTTTTCGAAGTAAGTATACATGAGTAAGTATACTTGCTAACTGTCTATATCGTGCTCATAATACATTTGGCTATTTTATTTAAATCATAGGATTTTTCTCTCTTTGTGCGCGACAAATTAGAGCTCGCATATCATGTGATACATCCGTCTTGTGCAATACGCGTCTGCCCTCGGCGGTATTACAGCGCTCAAATACTTGTAATAAACAGGAAATATATCATAAAACTGGGTTTCCCTAAATGGTGCGTGCTTTTGTGATATACTAACGAATGTACCCTAATTAGGCTGTACTTCAATAGTGCACCGCAATATTTGATTAGTCTGTATTGATATTTGGGGGCAGTGGAGACTAGAGAGCGCGTCATATTGCAAACACCGCTCCTGGAGTGTTTGGTTTTGATGGCGACTAATGGCAAATTTTTAATACTATAGAAATTATGACGCCGAAATTATATGCTGTTCATTTATTTTAGTTTTTATTCATTTTTTATCAATTATGGATAATATCTAATACATATATTTGTTCCATGTCTATTTATTGGCAAAAAAATCTGACGCTCGTATTAATGTATAGGTATTAGACCAGGTATTGGAATCATTCGGAATATACTACATTTCGCGGTTATGGTGTATGTACCAAGATATTGCAGTGTTGCGGGTGACTCACTGTCAGATTTCAATGAAAACAATGTTTACGTTGTTTTTTGTTTGTTGTTGCTGTAAGTGTATAAATACGCTATTTTGTTAGATTAGTGAATAGTGTAATGAACCGCTGAACGTAACGAATGACATGACACGATAGTCTTTACAAGCTCTCCATTTGCACCTGCACCGCGTTTGACTTCATCATCAGTTGATGAATCCGATGTGTTTCGTCCTCAGACACGTATTCTGGCTCAAAATCGTAAGGTTGCACATTGTGTAGCCGTCTTATCACGGGCATTTCCTCTGACTCAGCATCATGATCGCTTTCCCTGTCCGATATTTTTATCCTTCTTTAACGCTACCTTATTTATAAATTCAGCCTATAATTATAGTGGTATCAGGATTCAATTTACCGTAGTCATTTACCTACATTAATATATACTGGAAGGAAAAAGAAACACGACACGGGAATTTCCGCTATATATTGTATGTACAACATGCTGCTGTTAATCGAATGGTACATGCTACGTAAGATCTTTCTTTTTGAAAAAAATACTAAAACAACACCTATACGGCAAATGGTATTCATGCAAAGTTTCATTATGGACAAAGTACGCGTTTGGCTCAAGCATTTGAGCAAACTTAGGATACAACATTTTGCAAACTCTTTACGTTAAATACAGTACTGAAGTGGCTCAATTTTTCAGAAAGGAACTTCAACATTTATGAATTTCTTGTTACAACGTGTACTGTGATTAAACCGTCTACAACAGCACAGTTGTGTCCTTTCTCCAACTGACTGCAAACTTTTTTTTTTACAAAACATCATTGGATTTCCTTGGAATATATATGGAATTAATTGTGCAGTATATACAATATATACCGGAAATGTCCGTGTTGCGTTTATTTTTCCTTCCTGTATATATGCAATCAACATGAAACGACACTCGTTTTTGGAGATTAGAATGTAATCGAACCATTAGTTGTATCCTATATAATTTCTATATAATTTCAGTGCGCCAAATCTCGTGAGAATATCGATATGACAGTAACATAAGAAAGCATCGCGACCGCCCGAAATGTGGCTAGGTGGACTAAGCAAAAAGGATCTTTTGAATTCTACCTTTGATGCATTATTTAATAAGCAGTCTTAATTAAGTCGTTTTTTGTGTTGCAATATGAAGAACTCGTGCTTGCAATTATAGCTTCAAGTAATCTAGTAAATATCAGTATTACCCCAGTGCTGTTGTAGCACTACGGGGTCGTATGCCATGCTTGGTACATTTAATAACAAGGTCCGGACTTCGCTTTGTGATTTCCATAATTAAGTGGTACATATAAAACAGTCAGAATAATTACACATTCATAATACCTTATGAACATCCTGTTATATATACATATATATGCATATCCGTCTCGTATAGTGATTTTTAGTACGTCCATTGATTTTTAGTACGTCCATGTTGATTACTTAAATAGTTCCTATTAATAAATGTCTTAGGTTCACAAAGTATAATAGTATTTAGAAACTTTCAAATGTCCAAATCCTCAAATTAGTATGTAATGCTAAACAACTGCCCATCCGTATAATATACTAGCTTCCATAGTATAGTTTAACGTATCCCACACCCTGCCTTAGACTGCGGGGATCCATCTTGTGGATACAAGACCGGCACAAATTATTGAAACTGTCTCTATCCACTCTTTAACCAGCAACTCTCTACTCTCTCCTCCCGACTCCGCTATACTTTCTGTGCGCTCAGTATTATACTAGAAGATTACCCAGTCTACCTCTCGGTAGTTAGTCATGCCTCACATATGTACATCGACCTGTGTAGCTACAGGTTAACGCCATGGTGATTACATCATTGTATGCATACAATACTCACAAGACATTTCGGCGAATATTCTCCCCTAATATGGCAATACCTCTTAACTTCCAGACTTCATAGGTTTCCAGAAACTTCCAGAGTAACTAAGTTTAGAGCAGGTAAACAATAATAGGTGTTCAGATGATTAACAAACAACTAACTGACAGTATTAGGAAACTCCCATTCCAAGATCCGTTATGATACAGATTAACAGGGGTGTACTTAACTCTAATTGTGTTACATTTACAAACTGTTATTAGGTTAAGTACAATGGCCAGGCCGTAGTTACACTGTGACATTAATATAAAATCGATTCAAGCTAACCAGTAGGCTTCATTGCCTACTGACCTTTCCAAGTCGGTAACCCTGTCTTCACCACTCTTTCTGTTGTTTTTTGTCTCTTTTCATTTTTGTTTACACCGTCTTGTCTATTTGGGCGATGAAGACAGGATAATAGCGAGGATCGTGCGCATATAAAATCGATTCAAGCTAACCAGTAGGCCTTATTGCCTACTGACCGTTCCAAGTCGGAAAACTTGTCTTCACCACCCTTTCTGTTGTTTTTTTGTCTCTTTCATTGTATTTTCAAGTCCTTGTACAGTGCGGATCTACGATGTCGTTGCGTGCGGACGCTGTTGTTTCTATAGGACCCTATATCTCCTTTATCCACTTGAATACTTCCACAGTGACTGAACGGAAGTGTACCCATTCCGGTATTATATTTTGCTGAATCGAGGAACAACACTGCAGCATATGGAAGGTCCGTACATTTTGTCATTTTCTGTCATTATATGAATAAGTCATAATATAAACACTTGCCCTTTGTTCGAACGAGAATGATTACTTAACCAATGAGTACTTGTAAAGGCTGACAGTCCAAAATCGAGGCAGATATTTGCTTATAAACATCGGCAAACTAATGTAAACAAAATATGTCGTCACTTTATTTTCACCTTATTTGTTATTTAATAACAACATACTTCATGTAGCATCGTTGTCGTGCCTTTGTATATTAGTATAGGTCTCGAATAAGTTCTTTTTTCTTGGAAAAAGAGGTAAAACTTTGACGAATAGTGTGATTTTCTGCAGTAGGTACCGCTAAAATTCTGTACCGGTATTGTAAACTGAGGTTTTATTTACTGTACCGGTATTACATATTTTATCCGCATACGTCCAGTGCATCAGTTAAATGTATATAAAAGTCCTGTTTATAACATTATGCATACTCTGAGTAGTCAATATAAAAGAATATATATGTTAAACATAATTATTCCTCTATAACTTTTCCATGAAATGTACACAGCTCATTTCGTTTAGCTCATTAGCGGTAGGAAGCGCTTTTCATAGATCGAAAATGTCTAATTACATCCTCTATCTGTGTCTCTGGATGGTGTAGTCTACGCCTATCTCTCTCTTTCTCACGTTGTGCTGTGTATTCTCTCTATCTTTATATCAGCTGTATCTATCTCTCTATCTCTCTCTCTCGCTCTCTGTCCCTGTCTATGTTGTATGCATCTCTCCCCCTCGCTTTGTCTGTGTGCCTCTCTCTCTCTCTCACACACACACTTTAAAACTAGTACTAGTAGCAACCTTGCGTGACCCTCGCTCTGTGTGTGTGTGTGTGTGTGTGTGTGTGTGTGTGTGTGTGTGTGTGTGTGTGTGTGTCTCTCTCTCTCTCTCTTTAAAACTGGTACTAGTAGCCCCTTTGCTTGACGTTCAGTATATAAAGGGTAATGCTATGTCTGGTTGGCCCGGTGTCAGTATAATGTGACTGGATGGGGTGTCATGTCATGTGTCTGTGCCAGTGAGGCAGTCATATAAAAAGAGCATTGAGCTCACTGCTAGAAGTAGACACCGTCGTGATATGACTGAACAATTGTTGAAAGCGACGATAACCCCATGCAATACAATACAATCTAGTAAGCAAAACGTGTGCACACTGCTCGTGATCGATTGCCAATTAAACTACAATTCGCAAAATATCTGAAGTACACATTAAATTACAATATAAATAAGTAATATTTATAGCATAACTTTTCGAGAAATATATGCAATAAATGTTTGTACTATAGCCATTCATCAACGTAGTGCAAGACGTTTTAGCGCGTTGCAGTTGTCAAAAAAAATAACAGCTTGATAGCAATGTCGCGCGGCATGAGCATGACCCATATTTTGATTATTGCAGCCAATCGCCTTTGTATATTATTGGGCAGATGCAATGTCAAGGAGTGCTGTTTTGGTAATGGTTAAGTCGTTTTGATTGACAGGTTGTGTGTAAGGTTGAATACAATGTCTAAACATTACAACTGCACGCGCGTTAACTTTAGTAGACTAAAATCTTCCGGCATTTATAGCACGGTTTAGGCTCAGGCCTTCAGGTTCATGAAAATTATATCATAAGCAAGAACAAGGAAAACCAATAGAGATATGGTTCAAGTATAGAATAGAGCATGAATTTTGCACGTGTACGGGGTGATAATGCACGAGCGTCCGTACACGTGAAAGACTCATGCTCTATTGTATTTGTACCGCACACGAAATGCACTGTACACATTACTACATTGAAACAGTATTATGAACAGCTTTTGTAAAATGATTTTAATTCATCTTTTGATATTTAGACAGTTGTCCGTGTTTTCTTCTTCACAAAAAAAAGTTATATATTTATGATTTTCAAGTTTTTTTAAATTAATTTATTGATAATTTATGCTTTAAGATCACCTAAGCCAAAGGTGATATATTGGGCTCACTCTTTGTCCTTCGTCCGTCCGTCAGTCTTCAAGTCGTCTGTCCTTAGCCCAAGGTCTCAGTGCAAACTACATTATACTCAGGTGATCGTTTGGGTACCCATATTCCTCTTGTTGTAAACACTAGGAACGGGGCCCGATTAAATAAATTAGAACAAGTATGTTTCTCATTTGTACAAATAACTGATAGGTGTATTTCTTTTTTTTCACGAAATAAATCATCGTCACATAATCATTATAGTAGTTGTTTATATATGTTTTCAAATTTATAAACGTAAAAGAAGAGTATAATAATGGACCTTGGAAACGGCCGAGCACGACACATAGGAACTATTGCAGTCTCGGTTTGATTGAGTCTGTGCATGAGCGGTAAGTTTATATTGTGATTAAAATATGTGATTAACAATGGAAGTTTGGCAATATTTGATTTTTATAGTTCGTTTATATTTTTATTTGTTAACACCAAAATATGTGTACTGTTATTGTTTACATTAAAACGTTAACACTGTCTTTATTGTTCACCAGATATGTTTATTCCAAGCCGAATATGTGGTAAAATCTTGGACTCATGCATCTGTGATGCTGCCTAACTGGTCGAGCTCCGCTGCTTGACATAGCGGGTTGGCTTATTTCTCCTCTCTTACGCTTACATTTTGCCCTTTTGCCCCTGTCTTGAAGATCGAAAACATGATTCCTGGAACAACAGTTAAAATTACACATTATATAAAAGTATTTTATTTAAATGCTAGTTCCGTTTGTTAGTTAAGTCTAAGGTTGAAAACAATGATCTATGCAACCGGTATAAACCAGATCAGCCTTCGAGTAACTTGCAGGTTGTTCAGGTGTTACACGTATCGCTGTAATTATCAGTAATTTATTCAAACACTCCTATTTAGAGTCAGGTGACTAGTCCAAAATCAAAGAAGGAACAGCCCATTATATTTATATAGCAGGCAAAGAGTTAAAACGCAGTGAATAGACAGTTTAACATAATGAAGGGGAAATATTTCTATTGCGAACTGGTTATATATTGTTTGTGTCACACTACGAGCGAATCCCTCAACACGTCGTGCAATGTTATAAGAAGAAACAGTGTACCCGTAAAGATAAAGAAATACAATGCGCAGAACGAAAGAACAAAACTATTTATAATTCCATATTTTTATTTTTCTATCCCTTTACATCTTTTTAAGCGTGTCCGCGGCCGTTGGGGGTTAACTATGCTGTTTCTAAAACCTTCTCGCCACTAACAGCTGCAGGTTCGAATCGCACTGGGTGCGACTTGCATGGGTGAACATGTATGAATGACAAGTACTGGTTTTACCCAGTAGAGCACGGGGTGGTCTGCCTACACCACGTAAAAAATCGTACATAGCATTAAATGAGCTGAAAATGACGATAAGCCCCGTAAGTTTTTCACTTGACTTTTATTTGTTTAATCATTAATATTAAATATAAGAATAGTTTAAAACAAATAGTTTTTGCGTATTATTAACAGTTGATTATATTGCACCAATAATATAGATAAACATATGGTAGAATAAAACGAAAAAAAAAGAAACTCAAAATTCTCTTTTAATTTTATGCAAGCATGTTTAAATTCAAAATGCTACTGCATAAATAAAATGTGACGCTAATTTCAGTGCTTGATAAACACTTCAAGAACGCCATGTGTCCCTTTAATGAATTTATTTGCTTTATTGGAATTTATTAACCGTTTTGACAATTCAAAGGATGGACTGTCGGCCTAGCTTTCATCGTTCTCGTCCAGAGTAACAGTATTATGTATTAACTATATAACAAGTGTTTAAATATAAATCAACTAATTAGTTTACGTCAATAAGTAATAATGGTTACATTGAGTTGAAACATCGAGATAGGCGTAGTCCATCGAGGTGTTCAAATTAACCAACGACATGAAATTATACATGTTTGCTTTGTAGCATGTCCATTTCAGCTCGATTTCAGTTGTTCTAACTGTTATTCGGACAGGTATTATTTTCAATTAAACGATTTACACTTGTGCTTATACAAAGAGAGTTTACAGTGACCATGTTACAACTTTGTTTACATAAAATAACAATTAATTTGTTTACAAATAATAGCAATTAATTCGTTTACATAGTCACATACCATAACTTGTAGGATCTAGTCTTGCATTTACCAGCTCACATGCAGTACTGATTGCTACAGGTATGCCACCTGGACGCATCACTCCTGATCCTCTTGGGTCAAGATCGTATGTTCCTTGTTTTACAAATGGATATACTTGGATTTTTCGCTTAATATTGGTCATTATACCGTCAAACATGACAATCGGAATTCCTTTGACATGACTTCCATATGGTGGGAATTGGTTGAATTTTACACCCCGAAGAAGCCACTCTCTGAAGGCTAATCGCCGACACCACCTTTCTATAGCAGATACACCCGGCATGTCTTCAGCTTCATACCACTCTCGAATCAAGGAACAAAACTTTGCTTCTTGCAAGTCTCCATTTGTTTTCATTACTTCTTCGACTTCAATGCAAAACGTCTTTTGCGAGTATGCATTACTCTGTTTATCCACCAAATCGTCAACAAGATTTTTGATATCAGCTTCTTCCATTTCAGAGCTACAACATTTTACGCGAGCATTGGCAAACAAATGATGGTAATCTAACAAATGGAACATGTGTATGTATCTCTCCGGTACATATTCGGGCTTTGAGTACCATTTAACACCAAGATAGCGATTTGGTTACTGATCACGCTGTCTTTTCTCCAGGTCGAATACCGTTTGGGAAACATATGCTCGGCATATATAATGTAACATATTGCCTTTAGAAACCTGGCTTCTTTTCGTTGGCATAATGTTTTCAATGAAGGAATTGTCGCTTTCGCTTTTCGGTTTGTTTTCTTTTCGTCAATGCGTAAGACATTTGGACGAAATATAGCCTTTTCTAACTGTTCAACCAATTAGCAAAGGAAACATTTGAATTGACCGTTTGAAGCACTCTTAAGCAGACCTTCAGCTCATTTCTTGTAAACGATATCGTTATTGTACATTTTGTTTCCAACATCTGCTTTAATTTAGCCACCGTTACATTATACCATTTTTCATATCTTGATTGTTCTGTATTTTGCACAACCTCGCGAATTATTGTCGATTATACTTCTTCAGTCAATCTATCATGTACATTCGGGATCATACTATCGACCACATTTTCTATTTCACTCATCTAATCGCTATCATGTACATTTGGGATCATACTATCGACCACATTTTCTATTTATCTAATCTGTTCACTATCATGTACATTTGGGATCATACTATCGACCACATTTTATATTTCTCTCACCTGTTCACTTTCTTGAGTTAATATTGTCAATTCTTCTTTAATGCTTTCCGTTTAAAGAATACCTTGCTCATTGGAATGATAATTGTCGAAAAGCTGTTCCATATCAAATGAAAATATCTGATTGGCAACGTTACTTTGTGTTCGCTGAACCGTTGTTATGCACATTGTACCACTACTGTGATAGTCAAGGATTTCTGCTGACTCCAACAGTTGATTTCTACATTATCCAGTTCTTCAATGGCATCAACAGTTTCCTGTCTTCTTTCCACAGTTTCAGTTGTTTTCAACAAGGGGCTTACATGTTGCGACGGAATAAACGATCGATTGTCCGACTTACTATCAAAAACAATGATCGGACCAACTATACGTCCTGAATGGTTATATTTGATTGTGAAATTAATGTGTTCTTGTAAATCATTGTAAGATTCCGACTGTACAACGTTAGCTTTTGCCATTTTCTTTGTTATTTCAGATTTTGATGTTGCTAAAGCCTTTTGCTTCTTTGAATACATCCTTTTGTAACTGCAATATCGTAAATGGTTGATTGGAAATTGATCTGACACCCATTTAGAACCACTGTCCATCATAGGACACTACTGGCACATACAGTCCTTTATCATTGCAGGTCTTCAATACATCTTCAATCATCTTGCGCATCACTTTTGTTGCAATACTGTAGCCTTTCATCGCGTATCCAACCGGAACGGAATACTGTCTCTCCCACATATGAAGTCTATCTAAGTCAGAAACGAGAGAAAACAATACCTCACTTGCAATTTGTCGACACAGGGAATATGCTTCATTCGCGTTCTCTTTTAATTCAAATAGCATTGATTGGATATCTGTCACCCTATTTAGTAGAGGCTTGTCCGTTGAATAGTTCGTATGCGAATTATATCCAACTTTATTTGCATCATTTGACACACGCTCATGACTACATTTCTTAGCTGTTACCGACTTTACTTCAGCAAGGAATGTCACATTCTCTTCACAGTACCTTTTCAACAAACTTGAAAGTTCCTAAGTCTCGTTAGAGTGTTTCTTCGGATAGTTCCCTTTATCGCCGCCGTATATGGATACTGCCTGATTTGTAATTCGTAGCCATAACGTTTCGTCAAACGATGTTTTGAAGACAGTTGTACTTTCAGTGCTGTAGCATCCGAAAAGTAAAGACTTCGTACCCTGGATGGCCATTTCACTTAAAATTTGAATTGCGTAATAATTTCTATGTGATAATATACAGGCGTTGTATATAACTTACAAGGATACGGGCATTTTATTTCTACACCAAACTCTGTATCAATTTCAATTTTAGAATTTGTTGAGCATTTTCTCTTATACTTCCATCTGGGCGTACAATCAAAAATACATCGTTTCCATGGTATGGAACCCGACACCCTTCTTCTACATAAACCATTTCTGGAGCAAACACTGGTAACACCTTTGACACTAAAGTAGCTATTCCATTTATTTCGTTATCTGTCCCATATTGCATCCTCGTCTTTTCCATTTCAGTGAATTCTGGATCGGTTGGTGACTGAAATACATTCGCATAGTGCTGCTGTTGCTTTTTCAATTCGCGCAATCCAAGAGCTGTGTGTAGGTTGCTTCCCGTCACTTTAGCTGTTTTTCTTATTTGTTTCCATGTTTCAGACACTTGCTTTATATGCGAACAATGTATATCTAAAAGTGTATCTTTGGATACATCCGTTTCATTTACAGTCATGCAAATATAATTTTCCTGAACTGAAAGATCGCAATATGGTCCTTGGCTGAAAACCTTCGGTACTCTATTGATTTCGGCAATTGCATATGATATTTTGTCAATAAGCCTTAAGAGACGATCGATGCAAACACCTATCTGAAACAAGTACGTTTTGATGCTGCTAATGGCATATGCATATTTGATTTTCATTTGATCATTTATGCAAACTTTGTGCAATTTTTCGAGTGTCATCTCTTTAGTAACTTTGATCGATCGCAAAGCCTTTAATCTTGCCCTTTATCTCTGTATTACTAGTTTACTAATTTCAGAAACGTTACGAGAATGCTCATCCGGCAAGTCATAGATGAAATCTAATTCTCTCATTTCTAACTGTGTCAATTCTTTTTCCAAGGATTCATGTGTTTTAGGTCGCAATCCAACAACTCCTGTTTTGAAAGTAACGAATCTGGACCTTCATAACCCCATAAATTGATATCACCCATTTTTTGGTTTTTAACTCCAATGTTTATTTTCTTCCCATCAACACGTAATTTGTATGTTTGTGTTTGTGTTTCGTCACCAGAATGTATTAAATCAATCATTTCATGTATGATCGCTGGGTGAATGTTCTTAAGTGGTGTTGTTGCATGTTCACCTCCAATACAATTTCTATGAGGAACAGCAAAATTGACAGTAGATTCCAGTGGGTTTAGTGTTACTTTGGGTACTTGTCCTTGTTTTTTCCAACCTCCCTTGAATCTTAAAACCTTTCCCTTGAACAGTTTAAGGCCTGCATTCCAAAATTGCTTTACTTCTGGCGAATATCGCATTTCATTACCATCGCTTTGTGAGAACCACTCAATTATATCTAAAAACAACAAATAAGCAATGTTCCTCATTGGAAGTTGTTTGACTTTTAGGAGTTTGTTAAATTTCAGATAAAGGTCTTCGTGGCCATTTTCTTGCAAGGTCTGTAAAACATTTGGCAACATTTCTATTATTTCGGTCAGCAATTTCCTGCTAACATCGGAATGTTCTGATAATTGCAAGGTTATAGTTTGTTCTGTTTGACATTTCTTATTTTCTGTTGATAATCTTTGTGAGCTATTATCGCCGATGATTCGGCGAGAATTATACAACGGTTGAGTTGATGTAATCTCGGACAAGTCTTCATCTAAAATATCTAACTCATCGAGTGACATATTGCTAAAACTTTCATTTAAAATCATTTCTTTTTGTGGAGTCGAGTGGCATCTAATTGTTTTAGAAGTGGGAAATGGCGACCCTATACTTGTATTCATGCATTTCGAAATGTGGATCTTATTGTTGTGTACGGCAGTTATATTCCTATTTTGGTCCAAATATGTTTTTGGTACATGTATGATGTTGAAGTTTTTTATAGTTATATTTCTATCTTGAGTTATTTGGAATTCTAATTTCAGTTCAGCGTGTTGGGTCGTGCAATGGTCAAGTGCATCCTCGAAGCTATGCATACTCTCCTCACATTAGCAACAGTAAAACTGTTTCTTTCCCTCCATCTTGTTGTCTAAAATACATAAAAATGCCTTTTTATAGGTAGGAAATGATTATTTGAGTAATACACTAATGTCATTATAGTGCAATATTTATTGTATCTGCAGAAAATCATAAAGATGTAAACATCTAGTTCACGCAAAAGACTGAATCGAAAATGAGTCAGCTGCATTTTAGGGTAAATTCATATCAGTAGTTTATTTTTAGGTAAATAATACTAGTACAATTGAAGAATAATTAATATTGTTGCTAAAGATGAATTGAAATTTTCTATTTAACACATTTTGCGAACAATGTTTGAGAGAAAGCACGGATATGGTTAAAAGCAAATACCGGTACAGTTGTTTAGCTTTGGTTGTCCAATACAGTACCGGTACAGTTTTTGGATGTGACTTCGCTTTGCACGTTTTCTTTTCATATTTTTGTTTCTGCGAGCACTATAAATCGTATCATTTTAAACTTGGGAATGATTTATCTTTTCTCCTGCGTACAATATTTGCTGCAAAATGATGGCGAAAACCGATAGTTGATGTTTGAATTAGGTGGATGAATTCACAAGATGTCAGTTTTCCAATGTTGTGCAGGGTATAAAACTTAAATTAACACGTATAAATTCATGATCAAACTTTAGAAATGTAATATAATAGTCCGAATTTCTTTCCTGGAGTTAAATTAATGATAACTAGGTAAAAAATATGATTCTGATTGAGGACCCCTCGAGATGAACTCCATTGTTTCTCTTCAACAAACCACACTACAGAAATGCGTACACTTCCTTTCAGACACTGGACTTCACTGAATTATATAAAAGTCAAGCTTCAGACTTTCTGAAATATTCATCATTGATATCAAGTATACCAAAAGAATGGAAAACTAAATTAAAGCATAAGTTTCATGAGAGGAAACAGACTTGCTGAAAAACTTATTAAATCCAAACATACACATAAGTTCCTTTACAGTATGATATTGACATTGATATAGCCCCACAGAAGAAATGGGAAAATATTTTCCCTATTGTTGAATTAGACTGGAGAACAATATATTTACAAACTTTTTAAACGACCATAGATATACAATTAAGAATTTTCAAAACAAATATCGCTTTAGAAATATTCCATAAAATAAATTACTTCTAAAGCAGAAACTAGTTAATTCTAATCTATGCGATTTGTGTAAGATGTATGTTGAGAATATAAAACATTTATTTTGGTAATGTACCAAACACAAACGTTTTGGACTAAGCTGGCATTATTTTCAACTGCAAAAAATGTAAATATTACATTTAATTTTCAAACAATATCTTTTGGAATAAATGATATACATGTTCATAAACAAGCCTATACTTTTGTCATTCTGTGTGCTAAATACAGTAACTATGTTTTTGTACATAAGTGTAGACAGACCATTCCTAGATGCGAACTATTTATTGTTTATCTTTCAAAACGAATCGATACTGAAAAACAAATAGAATGACGCGTGATAAAATACAACTACACAACTTAAAATGGAGTCATTTCTAAGAAGAGCGTGTTTGAGAGCGTGCGTGCATGTGAGAAAAAAAACACAACAATTATTGTATCACATATTTGTATGTAGAACATAAAACTGAACAAACAATTGATGTATGGTATTACAATTCAGGACAACCGGGCTATAACAACTCTAAGATAGTGATTAATGTACTGTATATTTAGACTTAAAACACTATAAAATAGAGATGTACATGTATGAATAAAAACTATAGTAAAACTAAATCTATGTCACACACTAGTATGTATCAATTGTAACAGGAAACTACTTGGACATAGACATTGTTTGTACTTATCAAAAAATCTTGCTATGCTAGAATTGTATGAATAAGAACCATTAAAGATGAATTGTTTGCATATTATAAAAGTTACATACTGTAAAATAATAAAATTCATTATAAAAAAACACAATTAATGGTAAGTATTCTATTACGTAAGAAAGCTACGATTTGCGGTTTTCTAATCTATAGCAGGTCTTCACCAGTTGTTTTGCGAGATAATATAATCTTTAATGGGTCCATATTCGAGGAATATTATTCCTCGAATATGAATATTACAGTGTAAACAAAACTACATTCCATCAAAAGGAATTCTCTAACAATAAAACCTGTTTTGTTCTGAAATCATAAATATGCTCTATGTGTTTTATACCTTCATTGTACCAATTATTATAATATATTGTTTTATTTAAAAACCTAATTTCAGAACGATTCCATACTATTTCTTTGCTTATGCATTCTTCCTTTGCGTTTGATTGATTTTGCACCACGATATGAGAATATCCGTCAAAAATGTATGTTTTTGAACATTATTTTTAATGTCCTTTTCTTTCAAATTGCAATAAATATAACATTTCCTCCATGTTTTTCAAGTTCTTTCATGTATATATATTTCATGTTTCATTATTATTTCAGTCCAAAATTCGTTTTATCTAGCTTGCCTTTAACGAGTAGATAAATTTTTAATATCAATCATTTTAAGACCTCCTTTTCCGTAATCTTTCATTAATGTTTTTCTTTTGATTTCCTCCGGTTTTCCATCGGATATAAATTCGTACATACTATGTGTTATTTGATTTATTTTATCTGCAGATGGAATAGGTAAGACAGAAAGAGGATGAATTAATTTCGGAAGTGCAAACGATTTTATTGCAGTAATTTGACCCAATAATGTCAGTTTTCTATGTTGATATTGCTTTAAACAGTTTTTAAATTTTGCAAATTAGGTTCGAGATCTAAAGTTGTTATGTTTGCCTTGTTCGTATGCAATTCATTCCTAGAGCCTTTGCTTGCTCTGAGCTCCATTGGAAGTCTTTTTGTTCACAATAATTAATATTAGAAGT
The DNA here is from genome assembly GCA_037043455.1 of Cyrtodaria siliqua. Classification (NCBI taxonomy): domain Eukaryota; kingdom Metazoa; phylum Mollusca; class Bivalvia; order Adapedonta; family Hiatellidae; genus Cyrtodaria; species Cyrtodaria siliqua. Next base: position 38,221 of record JAWPHD010011059.1, on the reverse strand, counting down.
TTTAAGCGATCCCGCTCTTCAAACGTTGCATTGTTTAACATTTAGGTTTAGACCTGATGTGTGGCTGAAGTTGTCTAAAACCTCTAATAATTTTTCAAAAGATGTTTTAGTTCAATCTGTAAAGAATGTTGCTTCGTCTGCAAATAAGGTACTGTTTACTTCTTTTCCAGCAATGTTAATTCCTTTTATTGTTTTATTATTTATTATTTCATATGACAGCAGTTCAGTGTAAATTTTAAATAATAATGATCTAAACTATCAAACGTTTTTCAAAATCTGAGCAGAATAATAAAGCCGGTAGTTGGAGTTCGTCTACATATTCAAGTATTTCAAATAGTAATATTATATTTTCTCCAATGTACCTACCCTTAACAAAACCTGTTTGAGCACTACTAATTATCGAGGATATTACTTTTTTTAATTTTGTTGGCAACAGCTTTAGTTGAACTTTTGTAATTTAAATTTAATAAACTTATAGGTCGCCAAATTTCTAGAAAGGACGTGTCTTTGTTAGGTTTAGGCAGAAGTGTAATTATACTTTGATTTTGCAGTTCTGTCATTTCCCCTGTTGTAAGATTGGCATGCTAATTCCTGTTTGGCGCCATATAACCTGTCTTGTGTTGGTTTTCCGTTCAATCTCAATTTAATCGATCCAAACTCGTATAAGAATTTCAATCAATGGCTATGTATCTATCGTTGCATCTATAATGCATCTGCTTAAATTTATATATTCCCCATTTTTTTATAATTAAGCGAAACTGTATAAACTGGTGCTGCTCAATTAGTGGTTTATAGTGTGTCCCTGTTATGCAATCAGCTTATTAGTTATAAAATTCATGGCACACTTCTGTGTTACCACAGGCCTTGAAGGGGTTCAAAAAGGGTAATTTATAAGACACAACTGTAGAGGGTATAAGGCAGTAAAAAAACTCTGAATTATATATAATACATGAATAAAATATTATTAAATAGACCACCTGATGCAAGTATATATTTTATATCTTTTTGTATATTTTAATATTTGGTTTTTGATTATAATATGCCTTGGCTTTTAAAGGTACTACCATAAGTTAACCATAGTTTGTTAATCCAATAATATTGATAATTTACTTTCAAATAAAAGGTAATGCAAATTTTCTTATTTTACCAAAGTGTTTACATTTCAGTTAATATAATTCTACCAAAGTTTGAAATGTATTATTGATTAAAATAATCAAAATTATGCAAAACCTCTTCAACTTACAGCAAATATGCAAGCTAGATAAATGCAGAAAAATCTATCTTGCAATTAAACAAAATCAAGATTGCCATGTGTTCGTTTTATTTGAAAATTACCTTCAGCTTTCATAATTGAAGAAATCCAAAATGCGGATCCTCTGTCATGGTTCACAGTGTATACTATTGCGAACGAGATACGAGACTACGGGTTATATTATAATAACAAAAAGGGAATAGTAAATATAGAGATTATTTAACTGCTGGGATCGATTATAGGGAAATGGTAGGAGATGGTAGACGTATGGTTCTTTTCACGAACGAGCGTATGCGAGTGAATGAAAAAACAAATTGAAATTGAACTTAACGGCTCATCAACACAGTATAGGTTATTTAGAGCCGCCCCAGAGAGAGGGGAATGATACATAGGAATCCGGGAATCGTGCCCTACTCTTATTATCGAATAGATTCCTATGGTTCTTTAACTTGCTCGGAGGATAGACCGATACACGGGACCGCCCGGTTTACGTCCCCATTCGACGGACGAGGCTAAGGGAAAGTGTCTTGCCCAAGACCACACCGCCGAAACTCAGTGGCACCACGGTGGATTGAACCCGGCGCCTCCGGTTACAAGTGAAAAAACCCAGAAGAAACACGTCTACCATCGAGTGATGGTGATGGATTTCCCTATAATCAAACACAGCAGTTAAATACTCAGTTTATTACATTTTAAATCAGTCTGTGCATGATTTTAACTGAAATTCTTCGCTTTATTGAACGCTATCGGCAGATGACGTCGACGTCAGCACCACTTTAATGACGTCATAACTCAGTGTCACAGTCAGTTATTTTTGTGCTCGGAGTTAGTTAATAATATTTAGCTATTATGGATATTCTTTCACTGAGAAATCCCAATCTTTCACCGATGAAAATGTTTACAATAAATATTTATCTTTGTCAAGAAGGTAATTTCACGGTGGTGATTATAAGACGAAGCCTAAAAAGAGGTGATGAAAATGCCTCTTTTGAGATATCGGCTGAAATTTTGAATTTTTCAAATTAAAAATGGTGTTTAGCTATTGCAAACGAAATACGAAGTACGTGATATATTAGGCATTAATAATAACAAAAAATGAATAGTAGACATATTTATCTTTGTCAAGAAGGTAATTTCGTGATGTTGATTATAACAGAAAGTAGTAAAAAAGAGATTGTAAAAACTGCCTATTTTGAGATGTTGGTTGGAATTTTTAAATTTTCAAATGTAACGTATACGCGATATGAATCCGTGTCTCCCTGTATACCTACTTCCTGGTTGTACTGGTTAATACAGAATTTATCTATTTAGTTAATACCAATAAACTTGATAAAGTAAAACAATTAGGAACAACAACATGATTATACCAATAAACTTGATAAATTAAAACAGTTAGGAACAACGACATGATTATAATTGCGTGATCTTTAGTTTCATTACAGTTTATCATTATCCTTTTTAAAATTAATTCATAGTGGTATTTGTCCATTATTTATTTTTGATATTGCACCCAATGCAACATTGTACATATGCATTAATAAAACGAAGAAGTTGAAACTTAATTTTCTCAAAACTAATTTAATTGTCGATAAAATCATTTAGAAACCAAGCAAATTACTTTGTTTTGCAGAAAATATATAGTTTTATGTTAGAATATACAACTTTATTAAAGATTATTTATGGTAGACAATAAGAAAGGACTTATGGTAGACAATACACAACATAATGCCAGAAGCATCAGTTGATAAAATATTGTATTTCAAATAAATTACACATAGATTGAGAATAGTTTGGCAATTTCCAGGTTTCTCCTTTCATGTTTTTTTTTACCATTATTCTTGTAATTAATAAGTTATTAACACTCCTTCAATATAAGAGTAAACTATTTACTATTCCATTTTTGAAAGATGCAGCATGCATGAAATCCAGGAAATAGGCAAATGCAATAAAGCAATGACGAAATGAAAAAATATTCTGGATAAAACTTGCATATATTCAATAACAAAGTTTTATAAATAGTCGACTACTTATTTATAATATAAACCTCATCTTCTATATATATGTAGTAAATTATGAAATGAAGCTTGATTAAAAATAGATTATTTGAATGTAAAATACTGGGATTTAATTTTATCTACATGTATGGATTTTAACACTTCAATTTGAATTGAATTGCATGCTGTTTAACTTTTCATCAGCACATTAAAGGTCATTTAGAGGTCATACAGGGGACGGATATGTACGAATCCAGGAACCAGTCCTACTCTTAGTTAGTATTAAATAGATTTCTATGGTTCTTTAACATGCTCTGAGGATAAATTCTGATACATGGAAAAGCCCGGTTTACATCCCCACTTCATGTACATTTTGTCATTTTTTATCATTCTCATTCAAGGTCTTCTTCATGACACCGTATATGCAAATGTGCAAACGTGGCTCAATCGTAAATGGAGTGTCTACAATAGAAATTGCAGCAACTCTGAAGTTCTGCAGATTAGAAGGTTCTAGGCCGATTCTCCATATTTTTATCTAGATATAAATGGAGGATGAGCCTGGCATGTTCATCACTGTCCGGCGCCATAATGCTGTTCTAACTGCGGTAAAGTACTTAAATCATGAACAGTTATAAATACTACATTTGGCACATTTAAAGCAAAAATATGATCTGCCATTTGTTTCATTTCATTTCAGTACCTTTTCAGTATTCTTTAATATATCCAGCCAAGTATTTTTTTCATTATTTTGGTGAAACAGATTAATCCCATGTAAACATGTTGTAAATGCCAAATAACACCGCATCAGATCTTTCTCATATATGGTAACTACTTAGTGGAAGACCCCTGGCCATGCATACCTCACCTGTCATAGATCACGGATAATATTTGATTAATCAATCAGATCTGTCCAATACCTTGACTTGACCAGGGAGGAGTTTAGTTTCAAGAAGTAACATGTGAGGTTTGTCATATCAACATAATTAACTGCATAACTATTTATGGTTATAAATAAGACCTATTTAATAGTGTATGCTTTTGACAGTGGAAATTGTTAATTTCTTCTAGCATTTTATGGGTGTGATGTTGTTATTTTTTTACTATTCATCAGATTATCAAGCATTTTAACAATTAAAAAGCAATTTTAGGTTAGGAATTATATCAAGAAAATAAGTTTTTATCCATTGAAAATTCAGCTCTACGAAAAATCTAAATTCCCCAAAAACAATAAAAATAAAATCAATAAAAAAACAACACTTTAAAAGCTAAACCTTATTGAGAGTGGCTCTTATATGAAGATACATTAACTATTTTATACTACTCATAAATGTAATCTTAATGACCTTTTTTGTTTGATTTATAGTTTGTTAATTCATTTCACTCAATTTCTAAGATGCTTTTTTTTTCATTATGTTTTTGGAAAGTTTGGTAATTAATTTAACTCTGTTTCTAAGATATTTTAGCAAATATTATAAATGTTTTAACATTTTAACTAAGGTAATATATTTGAGATAAATACTCTGGATTTAAAACTACCTATATATTTAACCGCCAAATGGCTGTTAAACTGGTTCCCTGATTACTCTGCGGTATACAACAGGGTACCAGTTGGTTCCCCGATTAGTCTATGGTATGCAAGAGGGTACCAGTTATGACAAATAGGACGCATTCATTTCTTAAATGTCAAATGTGTACGCTTTTTTAAATCAAACTCCTCCTTGATTTACGGCAATATTTTGAAAATGGTGAATTGTTTGAAATGGCATTATTGTGTAGATTCGGGTTCAGGTCTTGGATGTTAAGTAAACGCTCATTTTGTTTGAACATTTGGAATTGAAATTGGATAAAAAAAAGGACACATTTCTTCTTTAAAAAATGAAATGTATACTGACTTTGGATTAAAACTCCTCCTTTATTTATATTAGTAAGCAATTTTCAGAAATAGCAATTCAGATATACCGTATAATCCCTAATAAGCGTCCCTCAGGGTGTAACATTTGGAAATTGAGACCAAAAGTACATAATTTAACTTTTAAACAGACATTATTTAATGATTTTCTTTACCAAGAAATCCAAAGTATGCATGTCGGTCAATCAATGCATCGGATTTTAAGTTTTCTAGTGATTTTGTATACATGTTTCATTGTGAATGAAACAGATTAATTTGAATTTTTTGGGGTTTTAAAAATATATTTTCTGAAAAATGGTAGTGGAGAGGTGGGGTGGGGAGGGTGGGCGTTTATTAGGGGAGTGGCATTTATTAAGGATTATACGGTATTAGTATTGTTACGAAGATGCAATATCTGGCATTTGATATAAAAAAAAAGTGTTTATTTTGTTCTAAAATATGTTTACTGAAAATGGTTTAACATATGAACGCGTTTTTCATTATCAAGTGTAATGTGCATATTATTTAAATCTAACTGCTTCTTTAGTAATGACATATATGATGTTCAAACTCATGATCTGATTATATTGGTATTGCTATTTAGAGTTGGCTGCAGTCTTTACTTTCAAGAAAATTTTATTTAGATCTCAAATTTGTGTATTTGTAAAAAAACAACAGAACGCGTCATTTATTACAAGTTTGATACCTTTTTGAATTAACAATTTCAATATATTTATGGCATGATGTTCAAACTTGCGTGTTGATTCACAGACATATTAATAATGTTATTAGGCCTGTGGTTGATTATAGCATTATTATGCATTTTTCAATAGATATTTTGGCTCATTTTGAATTTAAAGAAAACTTAGCATACAAACACGTATTTTATCAATTTCAAGATGTTCTTAAAGAGATAACATGATACTCACTTACCTGTATGCCTATCCATCATTGTTTTACAATATTTTTTTTTTGATTTCCTACATTTACATTTTTAACAAATCTTAATCATTGTCTCACCAACAAGCAACAACTCAGATTTAGCACCCATTTTATCAGGGCCCTGACGTCAATTTTTATCCCAGATTTCATATAACAATTAAGAGGCGCGTTCATTTCCCACGCTATTATATTTTTTACTGCCTTTCAAAAGGAAACAATATGCCAACATGACTGAATTATATTTGGTACCACACTTCAAAAGGTGACAATATGCCGACAAGGGTTTGATCATGCTACAACCACCGATTGAGCATGACCATTATATGGTATAACACGAATGGATAGAAATAAGTCGATCACAGTGTTTGATCTGTTTATTTAGCATAACATGGAGGAGTAGTAAAAAACAGAGTGTTACACATTTGTATATTTGCGTAAATAACAACCGACATGAAGTTGTTAACTCATTGGCTGGCGTGGCACAGTCGGTAGCGATGCGAATTTGTAACCGGAGGCCCCGGGTTCAATCCTCCATGGTGCCACTGAGTCGTCGGTGTGTTCTGGGGGAAGACACTTTCCCTTAGCCTCGTCCGTCGGATGGGGACGTAATCCGGGCAGTCCCGTTTATCGGACTATTCTTCGAGCATGTTAAAGAACCATAGGAATCTATTCGATAATAAGAGTAGGGCACGGTTACCGGATTCCTATTTACCCTTCCCCTCTCTCTGGGGCGGCTTTAAATAACCTATACTGTGTTGATGAGCTGTTAAACAACATTCAGTTCAATTTTTATTACAAAATACAGATGAAGTTGAAACATGCGTATACATGCTAATGTGACCATGCATGCATATATATATGTAAAAATCTGAATCACAGTTTGTTAATAATAATAATAATAATAATAAAAATAATAATAATGTCATTGTGGTACGGTAATCTTTTCCCAAGCTATATCTTTGAAGATGTGTGTATTTGTCTACATGGAAAATAATCCAAAAATTATATATATTTGAGATGATTGTATATGTTTTCTTAAATTTGACCTCAGTTATAAATTTAGTATTTATACATGTATATTATTCTCAGCTTTAAGTGGCATGTGCATCCGATCTTGAAGGGACACATGGCAATCTTTAGTTTTTGAAAACTCACGGCATCCCGCTAGTTTTTCTTTGTTCAATCATTGATATTAATTATAAGAATAGTATTAAGCAATTTGTTTTTGCATATTATTCATTTTTGATATTATTGCACCAATAATACATTAAAACGTATAGTATACTAAGATGAAATAGTGAATACTTAAAATTTGATTTATTTAAATGTGACCAGGGTAAAAGTAAAAATGAAACTGGATATATATAAAACATTTCAAACACTTCAAGATTGCCGTGTGTCCCTTTAAGCTGCAATCATTTTCAGTGTCTGCTTTCATTAAATATGTAGATATATTTAAGTAAATGACTTGCGAATTTCACACATGCTAGCCTTACTAAAATAAACAAAAGGATACAGTGTACATCAGGTTCCTAGCAAAATTTTAGATCGGCCAGAAATGCAAGATGGCCGCCATGGCTAAAAATAGAGTTTTGAAAAATAAGTTTGTAGCTACGACTTCTTGAAAACTATAAGCGATATTGATATGGGATTTTTTCTAAAATGATCAGCATGACCTGATGTTATTTTGATTCGTCATTAAAAATGGTCGCCAGCAGCCATCTTTGTTTACATAGAGTTTTGTAATAAAACAATTGTAGCGAATACTCCTCTGAAACTACTTCATGGATTTTCATGAAACTTAACATGAATGTTGCTCTTGATTTCTAGTTGGTCCTAGCAAAATTTCAGGCCAGCCGGAAATTCAAGATGGCCACCATAACTAAAAATAGAATAAAAACAAACAAATTTGTAAACTTCTTCCTAAAAACTATAAGTGATATTGATATGGGACTTTTTCTACCATAAATATAAAATTCCATGAAACTTCACAGGAATGTTGCTCTTGATGTCTAATTGATCCTAGCAAAATTTCAGGACGGCCGGAAATTCAAGATGGCCGCCACGGCTAAAAATAAATTTTCGAAAAACAAGTTTGTAGCGAATACTTCTTGACATCTATAAGTGATATTGATATGCGTCTTTTCCTAAAATGATCAGTATCACATGATGTTGGTCCTTGTCGAACATTATTTTGATTCGATGTTAAACATGGCTGCCAGGGGCCATTTTTGTTTACATAGAGTTATATAATGAAAACTTGTAGCGACTACTTCTCTGAAACTACTTGACGGATGTTCATGAAACTTCACACGAATGTTGCACTTGATGTCTAATTGATCCTGTCAAAACTTCAGGTCGGCCGGAAATTCAAGATGGCCGCCACGACTAAAAATATATTTTCAAAAAACAAGTTTGTAGCGACTACTTCTTGAAAACTATAAGTGATATTGATATAGGACTTTTTCCAAAACGATCAGCATGACTTGATGTTGGTCCTTGTCGAAAATTGTTTTGATACGATGTTAAACATGGCTGTCAGCGGCCATCTTTGTTTGCATAGAGTTATCTAGTAAAAAATGTAGCGACTACTCCTCTGTAACTACTTGACCGATTTTCATGAAGCTTCACAGGAATGTTGCTCTTGATGTCTAATTTATTCTAGAAAATTTTCATTTATTATTTGAATTGTACCAAACTAACACAGCTCTTTAATATCAATAAAATATCGGACAAGTTCAAAAACCAGCCAGATCGGACCATATACGCTGGAGTTATGGCCCTTGTTTTTGCTAAAAAAAATGCCATATTGTGCCTTGTGAACACTCTTATCACCTTCTTTTATTATTTGGTCTTTACCAAATTTGCACAGATCGTTAGTAGCAATGAAATCTGTAAGTGAAACACAAGTATGCTCGTGTATATATAAATGAAAAAAATATAGCCTAGAAAGCCTCAAAGAAGGTACACATCAAAATAGGATTAGAACACCAGATTTATGCCCCTTGATTTAGTTAAACATGCTGTATTTTGCCTCATTTAGAAGATAGGTCCTTCCTTTGGCTAAATTTTAATGAACTGCATGGATGATCAGTACCAAATATGGTTAATATGCATATATTCCGGTTGAATGTTTTTTGGCAGAGGTTTAAATATTTTAAAACACAATTTGTCCGGACCATATTTCATGAACTCTTGACCGAAAATCAACAAAACTTTACAGGGGTGATCAATACCAAGTCTACTTATGCATGTCATGGCTGTATTTGTGTTGAAAGATGTTTGTCCCTTTGACGGCTTTAATACATATTGTCCGGACTAGTTCTCCTGAACCCCAGTCTGGATATCAGTGGAACTGTGCGGGGATAATCAGTATGTTGTGCATGCCATCGCTGTGTTCCGGTTGAAGGATTTTTTGCGGATTTATATCGCTTTAAAGGTTTGAATATACTAACTTTGTACAGGCTAGTTCTCCTGAATGCTGGACTGGATTTCAACGAAACTTGGCAGTGATGAGCAGTTTCAAGCCTAGTTGCGCATATCACAGACTCCACATAGCCAGTAGAGCGATACAGGCCCTCTTGGGCCTCTTGTTGTGGATATGTTTCGACAACACGTTTTTATGCGCCCGTTTGAAAAAGAGTACATCTATGGGGTTGTCCAACAATATTTAAGGTCTTTATCATGACACCGCAGATGCAGACTTGGAAACGTGGTTCTATCTTAAATGGAGTGTCTACTATAGAATTTGCCGCAACTCTGCATTTCTGCAGGTAAGAAGGTTCCAGGGCCATTAACCATATGTTATCTTGATGTAAATGGAGGATGAGCCTTGCACGTTCATTCCTTTAAGGCGCCATATAACCTTTCATGTGTTGGTGCGCCTTAAAACCCAATTCAATTCAATTCGTCCGACAATAAGCAATTACGCATTCCGCATGATAACTTTGAAACCATAACGCTTATGAATTTTCATAGGTACATTGCCCGTGAGGAGAGGAAACATTTTATTTTCTACGCTTGGTAGGTCAAGTATCAAGGTTGCCATCCCTTATATGGAAATACACATTGTGTGATAACTTCAAAACCATGACACCCACATTCATGAAACGTTATAGATAAATTGTCCCTTGGTGAGCGTAGAAACCTTTTGTTTTTGGGTTAAAAAGTTGCAATGATCCTAATAAAATATGCATTCTGCGAGATAACTCTGAAAGCACAACACCATATAAAACTTTGTTGGTATATTGCCCTTTAAGATAGGTGGAAGCCTATTGCTTTTGGGATCAGTTGATCATCAAGGTCATATTAACCTGACAATGACCCAGTTCTGAGAAACACTCCTTCCACTGTAATTTGTCACTGTTAGACATACAATCATGGAACTTTACTGAAATAGTACCCCTGTTAAAACAATGACTTCTGTTCATGTTTGGGCTAGTAGGTCAAAGTTTAGGGCTTTGACATTGCCTTGATAAACGCATTATAGTGTAAGGATATAAAATAAATGAAAACGAATGAAACATTTTTCTGAAACAATGTAGTTTGTGTGGTGTTTTGCGTCCTTTTTAATACACGCAATGTTATATATGACTGTCGATTTTTTGTGGTGGAGGCAGACCAACCATACTTTTCCTGGATAGAACCAGTACTGTACCCCTCCCGCCATCCGTAAGAATCGACACTTCCTCAACTTACAAGTCAAGCTCAATGGTATGTAGGAAAACAGGGTTCCCATGGGAAAAACAGTGCAGTATCAATAACTGTCAGGCTATGCATGAGTCACATTACAAGTCACATTACTATGTTAAGGACCAATCGCAAGGCAACACATCATACTCAAATCTGAATCTGAGATGCTGAGTTAAAATCAGATCTGAGTTAAAATGCTCAATCTTAAACAAACTGGCTGATTTTTTTTTTATTCCCCCGAAGGGTGGCATATAGTAGTCGCACTGTCTGTCCGTTCGTGACTGTTCGTCCCTGTTCGTCCCCGTTCGTCCCACGTTCGTCTGTACAATCGTGTCCGCTTCATAACTCTGACAATAATGGACGGATTTTAAAATAACTTCGCACAATTGCTTGCCACAACAAGACGACGTGTCGGGCACAAAATCCAGGTCCGTGGCTCCAAGGTCAGGGTCACACTTAGAGGTCAAAGGTTGTCCGTTCGTCTGTACAATCGTGTCCGCTTCATAACTCTGACAATAATGGACGGATTTTCAAATAACTTCGCACAATTGCACTACACAACAAGACGACGTGTCGCGCACAAACTCCAGGTCCGTGGCTCCAATGTCAAGGTCAAACTTAGAGTTCAAAGTTTGTCCGTTCGTCTGTACAATCGTGTCCGCTTCATAACTCTGACAATAATGGATGGACGTGTCGCGCACAAAATCCAGGTCCGTGGCTCCAAGGTCAAAATCACACTAAGAGGTCAAAGGTTAAAACAAAGTGCTTTCGTGTCCGGTTAATAACTCTGACACTCATGGACATATTTTCAACTAACTTGGCACAATTGCTCACCACAACTAAATGACATGTCGTTCACAAAACCCAGGTCCGTGGCTCCAAGGTCAAGGTCACATTTAGAGGTCAAAGGACAAATTGTGTCTAGTCAGTAACTCTGGCATTCCTGGACGGATATTCAAATAACTTGGCACAACCAGACGACATGTCGCGCACACAATCCAGGTCCGTCGCTTCAAGGTCAAGGTCACACTAAGAGGTCAAAGGTCAAATAATGTCCGATAAATAACTTGCATTTCTTGACGGATTTTGAATTAACTTGGCACAAGTGCTCACAACAACAACATGATGTGTCGTGCACAAAATCTAGGTCCGTGGCTTCCATGTCAATGTCACACGTAGGTCAAAGGTCAAATTGTGTCCGGTCAATAACTCTGGCATTCCTGGACGGATTTTCAAATTACTTGGCACAAGTGCTCACCACAATAAGCCGATGTGTGGAGCACAAATCCAGGTCTGTGGCCCCAAGGTCAAGGTCACACTTAGAGGTCAAAGGTCAAATTGTGTGAGACAATAACTCTGGCATTCCTGGATGGATGTTTTATTTTAAAAAAATGTCATTTATTTTTTTTTTTCATTTATTTCTTAATTTATTTGTGAATTTTTTGTGATTACTTTTTCCTAATAATTTTTTTTGTGATTTTTTTTCATTTTTTTTTTTTTATTTTTTTTTTTTTAATATGTATATTTTTTTTAATATTTTTTTTTTTTAAATTATTTTTAAATATATCTGTTGGTTTCATATTGCTCCAAGGGCAAGGTCACACTTACAGGTCACTTCGGGGGCATTTGTCACTTACTTTGACATTTCTTGTTATTTTGTTTTTTTTCTTCTTTTTTGGTTTGATAGTTTGACTACTACTTACCTGGAAGATTTTTTTTCTTTTTCATTTCCTTCAAAAATATTTAGAGAATTTTCCCAGTCAAAAATTGGAGAATTTTGCAAAAACAATTTGGGAGAATTTTCCCATTTTATTTTGGGAAAGTTTTTAATTCATTAAATTATGAAACATAAGGGCATATTTAATTGTCAACACTGCAATGGATGATGTTTCCAGGCTTTGAAGTGTTGTTTAAGCTATTAAGAAATAACTCATTTTCCCATGGGAAAAATTTCCCAAATTACAATATTGGGAAAATATTCCCATGGGAAAATATCAAAGTGCTCGTATCGCTGTAAAAACTTCTTCATAGACCCTAAATATGAAAGCCGCATACTATTTTGACATTATATTAAAAGATAAATACTTTTTATTTTTCCCATGAATATATTGTCCCATGGGAAAGGGTCTTTTCCATAGAAAAAAGGTTTTCCCATGGGAAAAAAGGCTTTTCCCATGGGAAATGTCAACTTCGCATCAAATTTCTCGGAAAAATTAAAGTGTCACCGATGAAATAGAATATAATTTTACAATCATTTAGTATGTGCTTTCATATGATATAGTCGAAAGCGCCCTAGCTCATTCGGAATTACTTGCTGTTTTTGGCAAAAACCGGCGCGGCAGGAAAAAAAACGGCGACTGTTATAACCAGAAGTAAACAAATACCTACTAGAAAGGGAGGTAACTATGTATTTCACTAGATTGCGATAAGACAGAATTCGAACACAATGAAGCAGTAGGTCAGCACTGTACCACAACATTCAATAAACAGGACAATACAAAACATAAAGCAGCCAAAGGTAAAACAAATCTAGGGTACGACCAACACATATATTGGACAACAGTTCATGCACAAACCTCCCTTTGCAGGATTTCAGAAGGCAGTCGCCGTTGTGTAACGGTTGGCTCCTTGGTTATGTTCTATGCCAGCTCGGACTGACTTTAGATTAATACCTTAAAAATAATTTATTACATACCTTACTATGAATAATAACACATTGTTTACTAGTAGAAAAGCAATGATTATCAGTCCGTTTTCTAAATCCATGATCGGCACACTGTGTCTAAATCCATGATTGGCACACTGTGCCATTATGGATTATGGAAAATCGGCACAGTAGCAACAGACTGTCCGCACGCGAAGACGTCAACGCCATCAATCAATACAAAGACATATTGGCGCGCTATGGCTGAGGAGCGGAAGTTGGAATTGCACGCCCAGTAAATAAACGTTTGAAGCTTTGAAATATAGCATTAAAGTAAAAGACAAGGAAGAAAACTAATGTAACGTAATGTATTAATTTAATGAAATGTATTAAAACATATGCCAAATAATTGTTTGCATCTTATGCTACTTGTATGTTTAATGTACACCGTTTTCTAAACATGTCGACGTATTTTGCCATAAAAACGCACCGTTTGTTCATATTCTTCTTCTCCATTGATAGTAAGATATGTAATAAAAAGGCAAATATACGGCCATGGTGTTCCTTTTGTCGAATTCGATAATGGCACACCTAGTGCATGGCCCTCGTACCATTACGGCACTAGGTGTGGCATTATCGACAAAAGGCACACCACGGCCGTATATTAACCTCTAATTAAAACTTCAAAATACCAAGATCAATACAGCAAGGACAGGTAAACGCGTATACTCTTGAACGGGATTCAGTAGGTGCAATCACAGATCCCAAAAGTCAAACATGAATGGCAAAAGTAGTAAATAATAAAGGCATATGACGTCACGCATACCAAAAGGGTTGACAATAGCGCTAACAAACCTTACATTTACCCTACTGTCATCCCAATAAAACGGGACAGTGTAAATAAAGAAATCTCCGCCATACTAACAAGGCAGTTTACTGCAATAACTTGTTTTCCATCATTTAGGTTATTAACATCGTTACAAGCTCTAACAAAACGAATGAGTTGGAAGATATAAACCCTGTTTGATATAGCACGAGGTAGAATCATATTTAATGCTATCGGATCTTTATCGAATTGAAAAGCCCCAGTGGCCTACTTTGCCACTGACCGTTCCAAGGCGGTAGCCCTATTGTCAACCCTTTTGTGTTTGTGATGTCGTTTGCTTTTATTATTACTTTTGCCTTCTTGTTTGTCTGTTTGCGTGTTTCTTTCTGTGTTTTGTGGTTGACTGTCCTCCTTGAATGCTACTTTCCCTGTCCTATCTTTTTCTTGAAGTTGTTGTTTTGAAAACGAAATTACACTAGTCTGCAGTAATCAAATTGAATATATAGAAATGTGTCAGGGAACCGTGTATTTGTGTTCAATCAACCTTGTCTGAATTTTGCTATAAATGTATTATGGTAACGAAGGATGTCGTGCCAAACAAATTGATTTACGAATTATAATACCAAATATGTCAAGAATATCACTAAACAATCAGTGTTCCGAATGATTAAACAAAATATGACATGGTTCATGCAAGGGTTTAATGTATTTTATCTGCGTTCATTGGAAAATAACTGCAATTGCCTCATCACAGCAAATAATGCTCGAATCGCATTATGTTAAGCTGTGTCATGAGACAATTGCAGTTATTTTCCGATGAACGAAGACAAAAATACATTAAAGGCTTAAATGAACAATGTCATGTTTTGTTTAATCCTTTGGAACACTGATAGTTTAGTGATATTCTTGACATATTTGGTATTATAATTCGTAAAGCAAGTTTTTTGTTACCACATCACCTTATTAAATACAAGCTAATTTCTCTTATTTAAAAAAAAATCGCTATAGAAAAGACTACAATTTTGGCATGTAATAATATTAAAGCGTTTTTTACTAACGGTAGTTTAGACAATTATACTATGTGGACTTGCTATGAAGTTTGTGAAGCAATCATCTACCTATTAGATACTATTTTCGTCAGGTATGGAACCACCGTTTATAGACAAACTATTGGTATACCTATGGGTACGAACTGTGCACCACTTGTCGCAGATTTGTTCTTATTTTGCTATGGAAGGGATTTCATGTTGAGTCTTTCACCAGATACCCAGGCAGATGTTATTGAAGCCTTTAATGACACCTCTCGGTATCTAGATGACATATTGAACATTGACAACCCTTTATTTCCAACTATGGTTAATTATATTTATCCTAAAGAACTTCAGCTTAGCAAAGCTAATATATCTGATAATAACGCATCTTTTCTTGAATTAGATCTCTCGATTGAAAAATGGTAAAATAATTAGCAAAATCTATGACAAGAGAGATGATTTTAATTTTGACATTGTTAACTATCCCCACTTGGATGGGCATGTTCCCCGAGTAACTTCTTATGGGGTGTATGTGTCTCAACTTATTCGTTTTTCTAGAGCTTGTACTCGAGTTGCGGACTTTAATATTCGTAATCTTTGTATAACTAAAAAGTTACTCAATCACGGTTACCGTTACCATAAACTTCGTAAAATCGTTGCAAAATTTTATTATCGTAAACCTGATCTTCTTTCCAAATATAAAAGTAATTTAAGGACTCTTCTGCGACAAGGACTATCACAACCTGACTTCTATGGTGATGTGATTTATAAACTTCATAAGATTCTTGGACATGATCACTTTCATACTATCTTTGTTAAACTTGTTAAAAAGTTTATCAAAAGAGGTTATGACCCTATGAGTTTGCAACGTACTGCATGCTTGGTGGTGGACCCTTTTGCAGTTCGCCACTATGCTTTCTTCTTTAATTGTACGATGACCGGACAGGCTGTGGACCCTATGATGACGCCTACCTAAAGCCCATTGGGACGGTGGCGTTTGATGTCTGTCCATGATCTTTCTTGTCGTGCCCTTAATAGTGTATTCTCTTACTGCTCTGGCTTCAGCCAAGTCATTGAGTACCTTCATTGTGGCTTTCTAGGCTATTGTTGTTTTGTATTATATTTACACGAGCATATTTGTGTTTTACTTATATTGCCTATTGATGCTGCCTTGTTGGTTAGAGTTTAGATCATGGCGGGGATTTCTTTATTTACACTGTCCTGTTTTAATGGGATGACCGTAGGGTAAGTGTGAGGTTTGGTGCACCCTAGAACCGGTTTAAACCCCCAGTGGCCTATTTTGCCACTGACCGTTCCAAGGCGGTAGCCCTATTGTCAACCCTTTTGTGTTTGTGATGTCGTTTGCATTTATTATTGCTTTTGTCTTCTTGTTTGTCTGTTTGCGTGTTTGTTTTTTGTGTTTTTTGGTTGACTGTCCTCCTTGAATGCTACTTTCCCTGTCCGATCTTTTTATATTTCTTTATACTTGCAATTAATATGCTACAAGTACTTATTTTTCTAATTTATTGAAACAAATTATTAGAATAAATGCGGGTTGTTGTCTTTTTACGCACACTCTATGAACGGCGGATGAAAGTAGTTCTTCGTACAGTTCATTTGAAAATAATATTATAAGAAGTGCTGAAATAGGAGTCGAGTTTATTTTCGAGTTTCTCTGGCTTCTACTAAGTCATTGAGTGCTTTTTTTGTGACTTGCTAGGCTATTTTTTTCGTTTTTATATATGCACGAGCATCTTTGTGCTTTACTTATATTGACAGTTAATGCTACCTTGATGGTCAGAGAATAGTTCAAGGCGGGTATTTCTTTATTTACACTGTCCAGTTTTATTGGGTTGACAGTCGGGTAAGTGTGAGGTTTGTTGCACCTTAAAACCTGGTTTGACCCCTCGGCCTGTTTTGCCCCTGACCATTCCAAGGCGGTAGCCCTATTGACAACCCTTTTTGTGTTTGTGACGTCAATGCCTTTACATTGCCATTCATGTGTGTCGTTTAACGTGTTTTGGTCATTAGTTTTATTTTTACTGGTCCTTTGGGACCAACGAACTCAATATATGTGGCTGTGAAGTAGAATACCGCTTAAGCCGGTACTATGGGGCGTGAGAAGTGTTGCTTCTTTCATTACTTCTCATGCACAGATTCAATAAAACCGAGTCTGCGGCTTTATTCTCTTAACAGTGTTTGTTGCTCCCAAAGAATCACCATTATCAGTATTTACTGTTTTCTTTGAAAACTGCATTTCCTGTTCGACTTTATATTTATTTCTAAAAAATTGGCCTGTAATCACTGGTGGGAACCAACTTTTGGAATATTATATATACGATCGTACATTTGCCTATCGTATATTTTAGAATGCAATAATTTGAAAATGTCCTAATAAAATATTAACAAAAATCTCCACAACACACATATCAGTTTGTCTTATAGCTATTATATACAATTTTAATGAGTGTAAGGTTAAGCACAAGTACAACATCAACCAATTATTTCTCTTTTAATATATCATAAAGTTTCTAGACATATTTAATGCCATCTATAACAGTATTGCAACACATGTGTGTACATACTTTAATATGTTTTCTTTGAGGACCATTTGCCGGACTGGTCGTAAGTCAAATATGTTATCCTCGATAACAAAGATATTATTATTATTATTATTATTATTATTGCTACTACTACTACTACTACTACTACTACGACTACTACGATTGCTGCTACTACTACTACTACTACTACTATACTACTACTACTACTATTATTATTGTTTGCTATTATTATATTTACAAACACGCGTTATATTACACCCCTCATGCTACAGATAATTCTAGCACATTAAGAGCATACAAGCATGACATGTATACTGACAACAAGCATGGCATGTATACTGACAACAGGGCTACCGCCTTCAAAACGGTCAGTGGCAAAAAGGACTCGTATGTATATGGACATTTAATGCCTTTATTTAACGTAATTGGGATCGAACTCTGAAGTGAGTAACTATAACATGCATAATCAATTGCATAATTAAACCACCCAGCAATGGAATAAAAACCTGTATATTAATTTCACTTAGTCTAACAATTAACAACTAATAGTAGCATGTCTCCAAACTGGTTGGTTTTGATTATATACAAGTGACTGAGAACGTTTATAAACTGTTTTATATGTACATATCAATTATATTGCTAATATAATTTTCTGTTAATCAGTAACTTAGAATAAAATAGATAAGATATTTGAAGACATATACATGTCAATGTTCAAAGGATGCGAACGTATTTTGATTAGTGTTTTTCGCAATATTTCGCGATGTTTTCTGTATTCCAATTACATCTTTATTTCCTCATTTTGCGATGATGTAGTATTGTTTGTAGATACAGTATCGTCCCTTTCCACCGCGTCGATTTTGTTGGTCGTAGTTCTGTAGAAAACAAAAAAGAATATATAGCTAACACACATATTATAACTTGATTTTTGAATGGACAACCGATTCCACAAACGTCTTTTGAATGTGCAATGTGTTATGCTGGGCTTCTGCAAGTTCTGCGTCCGAAAACTATCAACATGTAGAACACATTTAAATATATTAAAGTTCATTTCATTTCTGAATACACAAAATATAATACTGTTTATATCAATTTACATTGCAAAGGGAAAATATCTAGTTAAATATGTTGCAACTTTGTTAAAATGTGTGTTCAGTGTTATGCATTACTTTAAACATAAAAAAATATTATTTTAATTTACTTGAACTTAAATATGTTGACGAGGGTCTGCTGGAAAAGTACAACACCAACCTTAAAACACTTCTGCGACTAGGCATATCACAACTCTCATTTTATGGAGATGTGGTCTATAAACTTCGAAAGTTAAAGGGGTCTGACGGGTTTCCGGACCGCTTTACAAATTTAATCAGGAAGTTCATCAGAAAAGGATATAACCCTTTGGCAATTGCCCATGTTTAGTGCTTGACCCCTCTACAGTCAGTCAATACGCTTCACTTTTCACTTGTGCGATGACTGGACTACCTCTTGGGACTCTATGATTGCACATACTGAACCACAAATAAGGGAGGTGGGTGCATGAGCTTTCGTCCCTCGGGTTTTCTGGTCGTACCCTAGATTGGGTTTCTCTTTAGCTGCAACTACTATGGTTGTTCAGTACGATTCTGGATAAATCCTGAGATGTTTATTATTTCGTATGTGTTTCTTTAGTTAGTTTCTCTGGATGTGGAATTTATTGTTAGAGAATTCATTTTGACGGGATGTAGTTTTGTTTACACTGTCTTGTCTATTTGGGCGCTGAAGACAGGATAATAGCGATGATTGTGTGCCTATACCATCGATTCAAGCTAACCAGTAGGCCTTATTGCCTACTGACCATTCCAAGTCGGTAACCCTGTCTTCACCACACTTTCTGTTGTTTTTTGTCTATTTCATTGTATTATCAAGTCTTTGTTTTCAGTACAGTGCGGACCTACGATGCCAGTGCGTTCGGACGCTGTGGTTTATATCGGATCCTATATCTTATTTTTTGAATTGTAACTCAGATATTAATCTTATATTCAAGCGTGTTGTCCTATGTTTACATGACAAAGACAACAATTAACAAGGTATAACGACTGAGTACCTCTTAACATTATCAGCATCCTCGATGGTTTCGGGTAGCTGCCTGTTCATAGTTTCTGGAAGCAGAATTGCCATAAGTCCTGCCAATATCATTGCTACTCCAAAGAACGTCTGTGGAATCACCTGTCCGTTATCACCGCCAATCAGATCGGCCTTGAAGAAAATACGGGAGGGGATGAGATTGAAGTATCAAAACATAATATCTAGCTAAAAATGCAAGGCATCATATTTGAACCGCATTTGAGGTATACGAGTCATTGCGACATATCTCGAAATGTTAAAATATGAGATATTGTCAATGTATGTTTAATTAAGTACAAAAAATGCTTTATTACATAAAATCTTGTTCAGCCGTGTCGAACACCCATTTCATACTATAGTGTAATAATGTGTAATACAGCCTCAGACAATTGGTCTTGGTCGGGCAGATAATCTGTAACATTACGCAAATTGTAATAACTGAAACTAACTAACCGATATCTAAGTCATCAACTTTGTTGATATACCAACAACTCATATCAGATAATTAACATAAACATCAGTTATTATTGATTTAAAGTTGGCGTAGAATACATGTCTTTTAAAGATATAAAACGCAGCAGATCAAACACGAATACTTTGATAGGTAAAGTTGTTTTTCGTTTCGTAATATAAAATCGGGAATTCAAAATTTCATAATAATTGTGTTTTAGTTCCTGTCGATAAAGCCGTTAATAATGCAATTATTGTTTGACGCCTACATTACGTCATTGTTTTATCTCTGGAACTCGGGAGCACTAGTTCGTATACTCCAATTAAATTTACTGAGGATTAGCTTGTTTCAACGCATAGCAATTGGTGCACTACTGTCAAGGTTGAAAAGCAAAACAAACGTCCAACTATGTACTGGATTCCTAAATTATGTACGCAGCCTTATAGAGCCGGCTTAATTTCGAATTCTAGTGACTGCACCGCTTCAAACAACTCCATACGTTTAACTTCTTGTCTTAAAGATCATGTTAAACAATATTGTGCTAAAGCTTATGACAAGTTCAGATTTAATTATATTTCTGTCAAATACATTCTTGATACAATTTGCAATCAACGTCAATGTTCATCTATAAGTCCTTATGATTTTTCAACACTTTATACAACATTGCCATTTGTCCTTATCAAAGACAAGCTTATTGTTTTAATTCAAAAATAATTTGCTAGAGAAAAAGCTACATTTTTTACCTGTAACGCCTTACTAACGGCAGTTTAGACAATCACACTATGTGAAGCCTTCATTTACCTATGTGCTAATATTTTTGTCAAATTTCTGGTATCTCTATGGGTACAAACTGTGCATATCTTGTTGCAGATTTGTTATTGTATTGCTATGAAAGAGATACCATTTTTGATTCTTTTATCCGATACTCAGGCAGATGTAATAAAATCCTTTTATGACACCTCTCGGTATCTTGATGACATGCTGAACATTGACAATCGCTATTTTTTATTTGAGCACATATTACCTCCAGTATGCGCATGCGCTTTGTCTGTAATTTGGATTTAATTAAATATATATTTACTGCAAAATACCTGTTGTACACGTACAAGTAGCTCATGCGGGCAACTCATGCAAACAAACAGTTAGATAATGTGTGATGACATTTTAGCGATAGTAGAACATCCGTCTATATGTTATATAGTCTGTAAGAACAGCTATATGTATGGAATGACTCACTTAGAGATGAAAAGTAAATGCATATACGTCAACATAATTTCACACAGTTTTTTATTTCCGAACAATACGTATGGTATGTAAACAAAGTCCATTTGTACATAGTATGCCAACATTAAACAGTTTTAAATTTCCAAAACAATATTATACTTAATACAGTTTGTTTCAACAGTTCAATCAATGTTTAAACGTTTTAAATACTCACAGACTTCGCAATGTACGGCGCCAGCATGCTACCTATTCTGGCTAGTGCAGAACTTGTACCCATTCCGGCGTTCCGTACGACTGTTGGGAATAATTCAGCTGAGAGGAGATATATAGTGACAAAAGCTCCAGTGACGCACATCTTTCCAACCATTGAACATCCGATCAAGACTGGATGTAGGTCTGTATAATATAGACTGGACGTAAGTCTGTATAATTTAGACTGGATGTAGGTCTGTATAATATAGACTGGCTGTAGGTATGTATACTATAGACTGGATGTAGGTCTGTATAATATAGACTGAGTGTAGGCCTGTTTAATATAGACTGGATGTAGGTCGGTAAAATATAGACTGTATTTAGGTTTGTACGATTACAAATGGATGTTTTATCTTTATAATACGGACCAGAAGCAGGGCCGTTTAATATACATTGAATATATGTTAATACATTGCATGTATGTTTGTATAGGCTGAAAGTAGGCCTTTATAATTTAGACAGAATGTAGGTCTGGATAATATAGAGCGGATGTAGGTATGTATAATATAGACATGTGGAGTGCGTGATCCCGTGGTAGAGCGCCAGACTCCAGATCGAGAGGTCGTGGGTTCGATCCTCGCCGCGGCCACGTTATTTATCCTTGAACAATATAATTAATCCACATTACTTAGTACTGTTTCTACCAAGGAAGCCGTCGAGAGCGATTAATCTAAATTGCAAGAACTTGTTTCGCAATCGATTAAAAATTAATATGTTTAAAGTAACTGAACTAATATAGACCGGATGTAGTTCTGTTTAATATAGACTGCATGAGGGTCTGTATAATATATTATTGGTGCACTTCTGTATAATATAGACTGGGAGTATATATGTATACTATATACTGGATGTAGGTCTGTACGATATAGGAGGGATGTAGGGCTGTATTATATGGACTGGATGTAGGTATGTATATTATAGACTGGTGCAGTTCTGCATAATACAGACTGAGTGTAGTTATGCATAATATAGACTGCATGTAGAATGGTGTGCAATTATATATCGTTTACTAGACTTGGTGTAGTTACGTATAATATAGATTGGATATAGGCAGGCACGATATAGAGTGTGTGTAAATCAGTGCAAATACACTAGTGTGCATTGTTATACATGAACTAGCACATATCGATATTGACGTCACACATTAAAAGAGTATGAGAGTGGATCTTTGGAAACGGCCGAACAGGGCACATACGAAATATTGCAGTTCGGTTTGACTGAGACTGTTCATGAACGGTAGTGAAATATGCTAGCTACCGCTCACGCCCTCTAGCCCCATGTTGAGCAGAACTCAATATTCGTAAAACAATAGTACATATTGTTAACAATCTCGAAGATGGCATGCATATGGCAGTGGACATAGAGATATTTGCTTCCCCAATGTCCAGCGGCGTATGGTCCCAGTATCTAACAAAGTACTATTCCTCAAAGAGCGAAATAAACAAAATGGAATTTAATTGGGAGCAGCGGTTATGAAGCCTGCCTATCACAAATAACAGCCAAAAGACTAAATAAAAATGCAGACAACTTATCCTATGAGGGGTTAAACAGTAAATTTCTCGAAAGTATCGTGCCATTGAACAATATAAGCACAATCAAATTAAATAGATTCCCGATCTTTTTTCGCACAAAATCATACATATGTGTACGAGTGAAATCTATTTTTAGCAATTTTGAGCAATGTTGAACCGCGATATTGAATACCATGCTATGTTACCACAATATGGTAATAGTGATTATTATATCGCTCGGTAACTTTTGTTTCCTATTTGTAGCTATTAGTACCTGCAGACTCACAACTCACTAACGGCCGGCATGTCATGCGGTATGGTGTTTCAAAGTCGATTCTATGCTTACGTGTTGCGGTGTCCTAAATAGACACTAAAACAAACCCGGAAAACCCTAAAGCAGTTTTTAGAAGTAAAGAAAAATTGAAAATGCTATGACAATATTGCAAATTGAAGTTTTAGATGTGTAACATGTTAGCTAAGATGGTTGCATTTATTGAGGATGAGCGTTTTGCAAAAACAGGTTTGTTTGTTTTCATGTTTTTTGAAATTGACTCCAAATAAGATTTCGGCCATTTTTTACTGCGGCTCTGACATGAACGTATACAGAGACCTGGAACCATACTTACTTAATGGAAAGTGGGCTACTTTTTGAATGATTTGACATGCAATTTGCTTGGAAATAAGAGCCAGACTTTGAACATAGTATGACTAGGTTTGTCAGTAACCAGTAACTCATAAATTAGTCTATAGAAGATTTCAAGTTTAATCTTTCACCAGATACTCAGGCAGATGATACCGACGCTTTTAATAACACCTAACTGTATCTGAGTGATATACTGAACATTGACAACGCAGTTGTTTTTACTATTGTTCATAATATATATTCTAGAAAAACGTCAACTCAATAAAGCTAACTTTTCTGATACTGTAATTTCTTTTCTCGATTTGTAGCTCTCATTTGGAAAAGGGCACGCAAAAAGCAAATGTATGACAAATAGATATTTTCAAGTATGAGGGCACGACAAGACATCACCGCAGACAAACATCCAACGTCACCGTCTTCTTGGGCTTTAGGGAGACGTCATCATGGGGTCCACAGCCTGTCCGGTCATCGTACAATTACAGAGGAAAGCATAGTGGCGAAATGTAAATGAGTCCATAACCTCTTTTGATAAACATTTTAACAAGTTTAACAAAGATAGTGTGAAGGTGATCATGGCCAAGATTCTTACGAAGTTTGTAAATCATCTCACCATAGAAGTCAGGTTGTGAAAGTCCTTGTCAAATAAGAGTTCTTAAATTACTTTCATATTTTGGAAAGAAGATCAGGGTTACGATAATACAATTTTACGAAGTTTATGGTAACGGTAGCCCTGATGGAGTAGCTGTTTATTTAAACAAAGATTACGAATATTAAAGTCCTCAACTCGCGTACAAGCTCTAGAAAAACGAATAAATTGAGACACATATACCCCATAAGAAGTTGCTCGGGGAACATCCCCATCTAAATGGGGATAATTAACAGTATCAAAATTAAAATCATCTCTCTTGTCATAGATTTTGCTAATTATTTCACCATTTTCAATAGATAGATGTAAATCGAAAAGAGAAGCGTTAATTTCAGAAATATTGAATTTGTTAAGTTGAATTCTTTATATTATTAACCATAGCAGATAAGAAAGGTTTGTCAATGTTCAATATGTCATCCAGATATCGAGAGGTGGCATTAAAGGCTTCAATAACATATGCCTGGGTATCTGGTGAAAGACCCAACATGAAATCTCTTCTACTTCTAATTGTTCTTTTGTACTTATAAAAAATTATAGGATTTTCGGAAATTTTGAAATATATAGGTATAGAATCAACAACACTATTATCTCGAAAATTACTTGGTATATCAATAAAATCAATACCCTTATTAAGATAAAGATATTTTTAGAAAATGTCCGACGTGATCAGACTCCTCGGCAATATTGGGTCGGAGAACATGCTGCGTATAGCTTTGAATTTGGATCTTTTCGAATGAAAATTGTGTCTGCTTCCTCGCCAATCAGCTTAAGTGAAGAAATGGATAGATAGGTGAGACAAGAAAGCATCGAGTGCTTTCCAGACTGTTTAAAAGTAGTATGTAAATCAGCGACTGACATAGTAATACCTGCTTTCCGTTTGATGTTACCATTACGTCTACAACCATGAGACCTAGATTTACGCTTTCGAATAGAAAATATAGCAAAAATATCAATATAAGTTTTTTTTTAAATATTTCCTTGTTGATAAATATTACCATAAAGATAATATTTAAAAACCACAAGTTTGCAAAATAGAATTATCGTAACCTTGATCTAATTTGGAAATGCATAAGTAATACAAAATATATTCTCCGAAAAGGAAAATCCCCACTTTACCACTATGGTGACGGATTACATGCAATTGGCTGTCTAGGTTTTTGGTCAGGATTGTGGACAGGGGTTAAAGGAGAGTGGTGTGTATTTGCTTTGTACTATGGGACATTGAAAATCGTTCCAGTCTATAACGTCTTTATGTGTAGGTCTATCGAAAATCTAATGGACAAAAATGCTTACAAAAATGATATATCCCATTTGATCAAAACCGCTGCTAACAAGTATTTTCGATTTAATATACAAAGAAAGATACAAATATCGGACATGTAAAGCAGCATTCAAGGACGACAGTCAACCACATAACACAAAAACAAAAACGCAAACAGACAAACGAGAAGGCAAAAGTAATACAAAATGCAATCGACATCACAAACACAAAAGGGTTGACGCCTTGGAACGATCAGTGGCAACAAAGGCCACTGGGGGTTTAAACCGGTTCTAGGGTGCACCAAACCTCACACTTACCCTACTGTCATCCAATTAAAACAGGACAGTGTTAATAAAGAAAACCCCGCCATGATCTAATATCTAACCAACAAGGCAATATCAATAGGTTATATAAGTAAAACACAAGTATGCTCGTGTAAATTTAATAAAAAAAGAACAATAGCCTAGAAAGCCACAATGAAGGTACTTAATGAATTGGCAGAAGCCAGAGCAACAAGTGAATAAACCATGAAAAGCACGACAAGAAAGATCATAGACAAATATCAAACGCCACCGTCCCATTGGGCTTTAGGTAGGCCTAAAGACCCCCAATAAACATAAAGTGCAATGGTTTTATCTCTAATGCTATAAAATGATAATATATATATATTAATATTACAATCGAACAGGAAACGCAGCATTCAAGGACGACAGTCAACCACAAACACACACAGAAACAAAGAATAAATTTAAAGATGAATAAAAGGCCAAATAAGACATCACAATTACAAAAGGGTTGACAATAGGGCAACCGCCTTGGAAAGTCCCCTGGGGGTTTAAACCAGGTTCTAGGGTCGACCATACCTCACATTTACCTTATTGTCAACCCAATTAAACGGGACAGTTAAATAAAGAAATCCCCACCGTGAACTATTCTCTAACCAACAAGGCAGAAAGACTGAAAGCTTTTATTGTTAGTGTATTTGTTAAAAAACACTAAATGTTTGTTAATTTATATACAGAAGGCCGCATTGAAATTATGATGTGTATATCTTGATAGTATGTCATAATGTGTTAACCTTCTTTAAATAAAGAATTTATTATTATTATTATTATTATTTATTATTATAGCCTTAATGGGCAATATAAGTCAAACACAAAGATGCTCGTGCATATATAAAAGAGAAATAGGCTAGATAGCCACAAAGAAGGTACTCAATGACATGGAAAATAACAAGAAAATAAACCATTGAGGACACAACGAGATAAGACTGCAGACAAACATCAAACGTCATCGTCCTTTTGGGCTTTAGGTAGACGTCACCATCATAGAGTCCAAAGCCTGTCCGGTCATCGCACAAATAAAAAGGAAAGCATAGTGTTGAACTGTAAATGGGTCCACCACCAAGCATGCAGTGCGTTGCAAATGATAGGGTCATAACCAATTTTGATAAATCTTTTAAGAAGTTTAACAAAGATAGTATGAAAGTGATCATGGTCAAGGATATTAAGCCAATATACGTCCAAGTTTTCATAAGTGACAATAAACCTGTTGACAATATGCAATCTATATGTCTATGTTTATCTTAAGCAATAAAAACTATTTTACTAGTATCTTATCTTGATTATTTAAAGATATGTTTAACGTATTATTTACGTGACTAGTTAAATACTCTTAATTCTTCTTAGTTAATAACCATAATATAAATTGTAGTAGTTTAATGCAATGAGTACCTGACGAGGTACTGATGATGAGTAATCCTGCGGATGAGCACCTAAACCCAACATCTTCTAGAACAAGGTCAAATGATATCATGAAATTTGGACATTCGTCATCGTCCAGTGACTATTCCAAGTTTAGCTTCTTTCCTTTTGTCGCTGGGACAGTCTACCGGCCAAAGTGCCAAAAGATATCTGCGAAAGCCTGTGAATTTCTTGATCAACCCACGTATGTACAAGCAAATATAAACTAGAGAATATGGCAACATTTGTTATTATGAAATCAATCCCAGAGTTTCGTTAACACACTCTATTTAAACTTTGTCGTGAACATAAGATACCCCGCGAAATTGCTATCAACTTGACAAACGGAAACGAGTTGATTGTCATTTAATTTTATTTTAAGAGCGGCTCTGAAGCAGATCGAGTAGGATAAAAAAATTGATAAGGGAAAGTTGTATTAACAGCACGACGTAATGTTTTTATGTCTACTGTTAACCGCTTTATTTTACCTACGCTCAACGTTTTTGTTTGTTTGTTTGTTTGTATAGTGTTTTACGTCATTTAAAAAACATGTAAGGTTATATATAACCGTTGACTTTTTTATGGTGGAGGCAGACAACCTACTTTACCCGAGTAGAACCTGTACTGTACACCTCCCGCCATCCGTAAAGATCGACACTTCCTACACTCATCTTCAACAAAACACGTCGCTAAAATAGTACTGCAAATAGAGTCTGAAAAGACGATTAATTAAGGAGTAGGTGGACTGTCTTTGGTCACAATTAATCGTTATATATCAAAATGTTTGTTATAATGTCTATATTAAAAAACTCCTTAATGCCACTTTGATATCCGTGGGAAAAGGCTTGCACGTTTTCATATTTATCGCGTTCGGCCGTTTCCAAAGGTCCACTCTCATACTATTTTTTATACATATGAGGGCGTTTCACAAGATTTCTCCCAAAATATTAATTTTCACCTACCCATATACTTGATTGTCGTTTTGTTTTACATATATTGCTTGTTATCGTTGTAAAGTGTGTTAGAGAATATAGCTGGCGGTCATTTTTTAATGTCCAGTTTCCCGTTTAGTTAGGATGTGACAATAGTGTAACAGTGAGGTTTAGTGCATCCTAGAACCTGGTTTGCACCTCGAACGACAATTTTGCCACAGACTCTTCCAAGGCAGTATCCTTGTTTTTACATGTTTATGTTGGTAGTGTCGCATACTTTTCTTTCATGTAATGACTGTTTGCTTCAAATGCGTGCTTTCGGATGACTGAGTTCGGTTAATGCTATATTTCCTGTTCGACGCCTGTATTGTTTATGTCACAGACGCCTGTACAGACACTGTTGTTTCTGTTTGTCTGTTTACTATTTCGTTTAATTAAACGTACAGTGACACTATGTCACAGAACTTTATTTATTAGTTTTATGACACTAAATAACGTTATGTCTCTAATAATTAATATGTTTAATTATATTATATATACGTAAACATACTTTTTCGTCCATCCAATATCGGCCATATTGTTCCAATGCAAGCAACACCACCTAACAGCAAGTATGCAATGTGGAGTCTCTTTCGACCAATTCGATTCATCAGTGGTATTCCAATTAGCAATACTGGAAATTCTACAACAGTCATCAACGTGAAGTTGAGGTAAAAGTCGCCACCAAGATTGCCTATGTTTAAGACAACACCGTAGTAAGACATACTACAAACAAACCTGGAGATATATGAGAACACAAGATTTATTGGAACATAACAGTGTGATTCAACGACATAATGGTTCTGTCACCCCGTAATAACATGTCAGAAAGATAGTGAGTAAACTGGAAGAGAACATTTGCTAAGAGACACAAGTAACTCTCTTTATACATTCTGATATACCTGCAGCGAGTGGAAGTGTATGTATGTAAACAGTTGCCAATGTCGGTATGAACGAAAGGCAAAAATGAGCATGACGAAATCAATAACTGCTAAAGTCAGTAAAACAATCGAGTAGATTTTAAAATGATTACTGCTAATGTCAAACACCAAACGAGTATGAAAGAAGCGCTAACATCACTATCGTTATTTGCCAATGTTTTCTAACAAATTATTCGCTGATGTCATTACTAGTCAAAACATAATAGCTACCGTAAATAATAAAAGTGGAGTATTTTGAGAAAAATAGTGACAGTATTACAATATCATACCAGTTGAGAAATATTATAAGTGTCCGGATAGCGAGAACTTTACTCGAAAACAACTGCCATACTCTTCCTTCGTGCTGAGCGGTTGACAACTGGTCTAGCAGATTCTCACTAAAAACTGTCCCGTTACTCTTTGCCACTTTTTGTAAAATTGTAGCTGCCTCTTTCTTTCTGTTCTTACTCAAAAGCCACCGACATGACTCCGGTATGACCCTTTAAATATTGGAACCACATGTTTGTTAGATTATATAAATATCGATCGGGAATCCGGATTCTATTCAGGGATACAGATTATTTTTTATTGCAAAAATCGGGGTTCCGCAAATGCAAATTCCGGATGGCATTTGTTTTATCCAAACGAATTCAATTGTCAATAAATAGGCATGTGCCTTTGTTTCGCACACACGATTATTAAAGATTACATATTGTGAATATATATTTTATATATTAATAAAAGAACGTTTTTCAATAAAGTAACTATACTCGTAAAAGCTGACTTCACATTCCACTTCTTCAACACATATTACTCTCCAGATGCTCAAACATAGCAAGAGATAGATTGCATATGCTATACAAATATTTAAAACAAACATAAGCAGGGAATTGCCGCACAATACATTAAAGGGGGGTAACAAAACAAAGTTACAGACACTTGATATATTTTACATGATGAATGGTGGATACTACAAGCATCCCCATTTCTCACATATTACAAGAAAACAGATATTTGAAATATCCAATGCCCAATTGATATCATACCGAAATAAGATTGCATTAAATATTCTTCTTCAAACAATTGTTATATATTTTGTTCTTTTAATGAGATGTGACAATGGTTAAACCCATCATGGCCCGCGTCTCATAAACCTTTGAATGTAATTTTCCAGCAATCGGCCCTTGTTTAAAGTTGATATTTGGAGCTGTAGGTTTATCTCGTTCGCTTGTTTATGTTATTCATCATACTCAATAAAGGCTTCTTACATGGCCTGTAATGCTAAACGGTCCTTCTAAAGACAACATATAGTGTAAACTGATACTGTAATAGAAGAATGATTTACCAATAATATGGCAAAAAGAGGCATCCCGGTAATGCTACGGCTAGTGTGAAATACGTCCAATCCTTTATAAGATAAGACATCAGTATGAGGTACATAACACCAGTCGTCACGAAAAAATGGATGATATTGCCAGTCCAGAGACGTTTACTTGGACCAACCAACTCCATACCTGAATCAACAATGGATCAAGTCAAAATCTGTTTTAATACAGTATGTAAGCTGTGAGAATAAAAGCTCTTCATGTTTTATAGTATGCGCTACAAGAAAGGAAGTAAAACCACCAACAACTATTTTCAAATATCATCAACAAATTTAGTCAAACACACCAAAGAAATATATTCACTTCAATAAAACACATGAAATGGATCCAGTTTTATAAAATCCAATATATGAATAAAGTGACCCTTTAATCTGAATTTTCAAGTGTCCCTTTAATCAAAGTTGTCAAGTATCCCTTAAATGCAATTTCACGTCAAGTCTTTCCTGGTTTATTAATTCATTATAGTCCAAATATTCAAATAATCCAATATTCCAATGTCACTAGATAAGCACAATATTTGTTATCCTCTCACAGTATATTTTAATTCAATATTTCGTATTTCGTAAAAAGGGACCTCTGATATGAAACATGCATAATTTATATAGAAACCTGCCCCATCGCAATCTTCTGGCTTTTATATGACAGTTGGGGCTTTAAAATAATATAAAAATAATTGTAATTTCGTATTGTTTGCTAGTAACGATGCTTACAGGTTTACACGTAGGAATTTAAGTAGCTAAACTATGTAGACTCAATAAAAACGCCTTTAACCAGCCTGGCCTAACCCCACAACTAGAGCGTCGAATTAAGAGTTGCCAACTCATAATTCATTTTACGCATATTCAAACACTGGTATTTTAAGTGAATAAACCTATGCTTTTAATCGGTATAGATACTTTATTATATGACCTGAACACCTGGATAGAGTTTGTATACGGGTTTGTTGTATAGCTTTGCCGTTATATGGCGGGTTAGTTTCTTTAAGCATTATTTATTACATGTGCTACAATTACTTGTAGGTTAACACAACTTATTGGACAATCATAGTGATACAGTAATCTACTTACCCATTACGAAACATGTGATGTAATACCCAAGAACAGTTCCGCCGATGATGAACATTAAGACACAGAAGCCAATGTATTCCACCATGCCGATCAGTCCTACTGATGATCCAGTCAGGATGAGTATACACAAAAACAGTGTCTTTAGTCGTCCAATTCTGAGTTAAATAGTATACTAGAATTTAGTAGAAATGATTGATGCAATAGTGCATTCTTGATAAATAGACTTATTCACGAAATAATTTTGTTTTAATACGGTAGGGTTCTGCTTCGAAGATGCACTTCAAGCCGAATGGAATGTTTAGTAATATATCACACACTTAGCAAAACAAATTTAAGGGCGTGTCAGAGAAAATGTATCATCTGTACATAGGGGGACACTATGCCGGTAGTGCAAACCATAGTCACGTACACATATAAAATATCTATAAATAAATAATAATAATAATTATAATAATATTATTATTATTATTATTATCATTATTATTATAATTATTATTATTTAATAATAATAATAATTACAATAATAATATTATTATTATTATTATTATTATTATTATTATCATTATTATTATAATTATTATTATTATTATTATTTATCAATATTATTATTTATTAGTATTTTATTATTATTATTTATTAATATCATTATACTAGTAATAATAATAATAATAATAATCATGATAATAATTGTTATAGTATGTGTTTTGGGTAAAAAATAACAAGAAAGGAAGTAAAATCACCAACAACTATTTTTAAAATATCATCAACAAATTCATCCAAACACACAAAAGAAAAATATTCACTTCAATAAAATACATAAAATGGATATTGCTAGTAATAATAATAATAACAATAATCATGATAATAATAATAAATAATATAATGATAATAATAATAAATATATAAACGTGTTACAGTAAAATATATGGAGCGAAATGGTCTAGCGGTTGAGCGTTGTACCCACTATCGAAAAGGCGTGGGTTCAGTCCCCGCTATGACTGTATGCGTTCTGTCCCTGAGAAATACACTTTATTTGCATTTATTTCGTACTAGTTCTGATTAAAATAAGTTCAGAGAGCATTCGTTACAATCGATGTAAAAAAACTAAATTTAAACTACATATAAATATCGTAAATAGGAAATACTCACATGTCGGACAATTGACCGTATATAACAGATCCGATCAGCACTCCAAAGAAAAATATCATCTGCGCATTAGGAACCATTATGGCGTTATAACAGACCATATTCAGCTAAAATACAAGATTATAAAAACTGGTACACCACCATAATGAGTATTTAAACTAACAGAATATCCACATAAAGAACAAGCGGCAGTCTAATATGTTTGCATTTCAGCATGTATTAAATTATTATTTTTTTAACAATTTCTTCTTTTGAAATCCTTAACGTATAGCTATAATTTTATATATTACGGTTAAGGAAACAATTATTTCAAAACTATATTTTCATGCAGTGCATATTTGACACTCACTTTTATAGATTGTATTTGTAAAGACAACTCAACTTCATCTGCGATCTTCTCGTGCATGTCCCTGATGTTACACAATATAGTAACGATCATATACTTTAACTTTATTTTGTATTTCAAATATCAGGAGAGACTAAATAATGATACTAAAGCAAATACAAATGTTTATCTTGTCTTGCCCCTAATGGTTTATTCTCTTGTTGCTAGTCACTGAGTACTTTCTTTGTGGCTTCCTAGGAAAATTGCTTTTAGTAATTATGTATACTCGAGCATCTTTGTGTTTTACTTATATTGCCTAGTATTGCTGCCTTGTTGGTTAGAGAATAGTTCATGGCGGCGATTTCTTTATTTACATTGTCCTGTTTTATTATGATGAATGTAGGGTAAGTGTGAGGTTTGGTGCGCCCTAGAACCTGGTTTAAACCCCCAGCGGCATGTTTTGCCACTGATCGTTCCAATGCGGTAGACTATTGCCATCCCTTTGTGTGTTTTTAACGTCATATGCCTTTATTTGTTATTAACATTTCTATTCATAGTTGTCTTTTTGCTAGTTGTGGGGATATGATATGTAAAAGTCGAACAGGAAATGTAGAACCACAGTCAACCAAAAGCACGCATAGAAACAAACAACTATTATAAAGATGAAAAAGGCAAGATATGAGATCACAAACACGAAAGAGTTGACAATAGGGCTACCGCATTGGAACGGTCACTGGCAAAAAGTGCCGATGGGAGTTTAAACCAGTTTCTAAATCTCACTCTCACCCTATTGTAATCCCAATAAAACCGGACAGTGTAAATAAAGATATCCCCGCCAACTTATATGCTCTAAAAGAACAACGCAACATTAATAGGCAATATAACACATAAATGACCATGTACACCACTTAACTTTTATAATCGGTCACCAAGGATTTTGTAATTACGTATACACGAGTCAACCAAAAACTGGAAATCACCGAAACACATACCAATATTTTATTCAGTATATCAACAAAGTAATCTGAAAAAAAAAGATTTCAGATTACATTGCTGATAAACTTAATAAAATATTGGCATTTGTTTCAGTGATTTCCAGTTTTTAGTATTCGTGTTATTTTCAAAAAAACTGGAAGACCGATTATAAAAGTTGAGTAGTGTATATGAATATAAAAAACGAAAGCCTAGAAAGCCACAAAGCAAGTACTCATGAAATCTCATATAAAACACTAGCTGGCACAAGTAATTTTGTTATGCTATTTTCGAGAAACACAATTGACTAGTACTAATTTCAACGAAAAATCTTAAAATAGAATACAGGTGGGTTTTAAACTCGAATCATATATGCTGATGTAATAATACATGTACATGACACATGAACTGTTTCAGCTACTGATAAAACACCGGTCAAGTATGGATTATATGGAACTTTATTTCAATCTTTTTAAAGTCTCATATACGTACGAATTTGTGAAAAATCAAAAATTTGCCAGTGCGACCGTTCTTCAAATATATATAAACAATGTGTGCAAATATCATGAAATGAAATAAGAATTGGCCGATAGTATGCAACTTGTGTTATTTATTAAAATGTCCGATGTCTATCCTTTTATGAAACATTTTATATTTTACTTGTTCCACATATATATATATCCTCTGGTAAC
Organism: Cyrtodaria siliqua; assembly: GCA_037043455.1. Lineage (NCBI taxonomy): Eukaryota > Metazoa > Mollusca > Bivalvia > Adapedonta > Hiatellidae > Cyrtodaria > Cyrtodaria siliqua. The sequence continues at coordinate 3,077 of JAWPHD010011059.1, read as the reverse complement.
ACATATATATATATATATATATTTATGTTATTTTTGTTGTTGTTGTTATTTTTGATTACTTAATGTAACACACTACTAGAGGATAAATAGTACCTGTGTGGCAAAGGTATATTTGAATACAGTTGTATCATACACCCACTCATGGCATTCGTGCCGTTGTTTATCTGTCACATTTGCATTACTACTGTCGTTACTTGTGGCATATAAATGACAGCGATCATACACACGGCCACCTGAGCTGTCGGGTGGTATTGTTGCGTTAATAAGGCTTTCATGTAATGGGCCTTGCACCCAGAATGTGTCATTGTCTATGCCTGGTATTTTGCATCTGAAAAAAAAGACTATCCAGATATAAACCAGTTAGTTGAGCATAAATTGTTTTGTCTTCATAATGTCAATTACGATTATGAAATAATTCTAAATTTAACTGAAATACAAATATAATGCAAGTATGAGGAGTGATCCAAAATTACATAGACCTTAGCTAAAAACACTGTATTATTAAATAGGAAAAAAGGAAAAATGACGTCAATTGAATGAACAGAAAAGCACGCTATCATTAAGTTTGATATTAACTTTTGTGGGAAATTAGGGAAAACACCAACATAGATGATGGAGAGATCTTATATAAGTCAACGTGTTCTCATGCTTTAGTTTTGAAATGGCACCGGTGCTTCACAGATGTAAGAGAATGATCTCGCGGTGTTCTGTTAATTCATGTTAGGTCACTTTATTCATAAAGCAGTTTAGTAACTATTACTGGTGACGGATTCGACATCAACTTTTAACGTTCATTTTGTATTAACGTCATTGTGGTAGCATTCAAAATACGTTTAATATGGAATAATGAGCATTTGAAATTTAAGTTTATATTTGAAAAACAAGCTAAATTTGGTCTGCCCCGCTTTCGAGTTACTACGATAACGGATATAATGCCTTTGTATACGTTTAATTATAAACTGATATCAACTTCCTATAGAAGATATACTGCTTACGTAATGTGTTGTTAACTTTCTAATAATAAAGACTGTATGGCAAATAGTTTACATAATTCTGGATCACCTCTCGTACATCTGTTTACATATGACGCATGTCCTTAAAGCTACACAGTCCCTATTTTAACTGGTAATAACTCATGAATGGAAAGAAGTATAAAAGTCGAACAGGAAAATCAACTTTCACAGAACACAGTAAATCCCAAAACACGCAAAACGACAACCATGAATGACAATGTTAAAAATAATAAAGGCATATAACATCACAAACACAAAAAGAGTTGACAATAGGGCTACCACCTTGAAACGGTCAGTGGCAAAAAAGGACCAGTCACGTGTGAAGTAGTTACAAATCGACTAACACCCCAAAAGTCTGTATATAAGGCAGAAATCGATGCGTACAATTTCATAAATTAAAAACGAAAACCCAGAACAATCACAAATTGGATATGGAAACTGAGCTAGATAGCGAAATGTTACAGAGTAGTTTCTGGGGTCCCAAAGTAAATAGGTTCTACAGGCAAAACGGTCAAATTGTCCGCCTCAACCAACCTGTCCTTGCTCCATCTAAACTAACTGAAATAACTACTGAGGCAAATAACTCAATTATTACTATCAATGACTCTATAGAAGAAAACGCGTGCCTAGAGCAACCATATACACCTCCTAGATTATTGGATGGTACCACTACCTTGTCCCGAGTATGCAACAAAGAAATTAAAGTATTAGTTGAAGAAACGGTGTCCCCAATTCAGTTAAATCCTCTTCTTATAAATAACAACTCCGCCTCTTCCGAGATCGTCAGTAAACCTACAATCTCAGTCTGTAATACTGTTACTCCAACAAACTCAACAAACCCTGATTTTAAGCAATCGACCCCAAACCAATTCAGCGATAACAGTTTATTTGACGTGACTCAAAACACGTCAGTATTATCACAGGAAAACACTTACGATTCGAGCTGGTCATCAAACATTAGTATCATACAAAGGTCGATCCTGGACCTGGCCGAATTCGACGAGACCCCAACCTCTAGTACCCCAATTAGGAGTACCCCCATATTTCATGAATCTTCCTCCCAAACTTCCCCCAATAGAATAAATGTGACTTATAATTCCAATATTATAAATACAAATATAGATGTACTAACTAAAATTACTATCAGATTAATAAATGAAAAAACTAGACCTTCTGACCCCTTATTAATCGCACATATTCAGAGAGAATTACTTAAGGCCATAAATCCCCCTCTAGTTAAGGGAATAAGCACAAAATCCAGCCCTCTCATAGTCAATTCCCAACCAGACAGAGATATCCAATTACGAATAACAAACCATAAAAATTTAAAGAAAAATAGGCTTTTAAAAACTCCTAAAAAAATACCAGGTTCCCTTAAAGGGACTAAGACTCCACGAAAGACCATCTCTACATCTATAGCCACCAAGCGTCGAAATTCAGACATTAAGAAAAGTATCAATCAGTTTTTGAAATGAATGATTCAGTTAATATTATTTCTTTTAATGCGGGAGGGCTAACGCATACCAAACATGCTGAAATTAAACTCTTTTTAGATCTTAATCCCGAAGTAGACATCATATGTATACAGGAAACTAAATTTAATAAAAATAACATTAAATCTATTCCAGGATTCAGACATGAATTTAAATTCTTTAAGAAAGATAATAGCTGTGGGGGGCTGGCAGTATATTTTAAGAATTACATTAATTATGAAGTCATCGATATTGACAACCCCACTGATATTGATAATGAAACCACAATTGAAGTACAGTTGTTTAAAATATTTTATAAAGACTTTTCCTTTATTTTATCTAATCTTTATTCCAGAAATTGTAATAGGAAATCACTTAATCATATCCTTAATAAAATAAGTGAATATAAATTAAAAAAAAAAGATTATTACTGGAGATTTCAAAGCCCATCACCAGGCCTGGGGGTCTGATAACTCAAATAATAAAGGCAAAGAAATTTTAACTTGGGTAGATGAAAATAATTTATTTCTATTAAATGATGGCTCACCAACACGCTTAGATAAAGGGACGGGAAACCTTACTCACATAGACT